>JBBPBX010014121.1:15856-37064 GCA_038048925.1 Garcialebias charrua
CTTCTGTATGATGAGGTACCTAAACTTTCCAAGGGGTTTGCAAACTTTTCTTACTTAAAAAAGTTTTCCATTTTGCATACAGTTAGACCAAAAAAAGGTAATAATGTCTTCTTTCTTTTTGACTTTCACTGTATCTGAGCTTTAACTTTTCTCTTCAAAACCCGAATGATTCTTTTGAACTTGTCATACCTTAACATAACATAAATAAATAAGAAATTGTAAATATGGTCACCAGAAGACTCTCAGTCTAAGCTGAAGCCATATTAATGGTTAAAATATGCAATTTTTAAATGTTTTTCTTTTAAATGCTTATGCTTCCAGGACAATTTCTACATGTCTAAATGATTGGGAGTTGTAACTAAAACTTCGCGTTTATAAAAATTTGTTATATAAAACAGCAAATACTTCTCACTTTTGTTTACAACTAAATCTGACGACTAATTTCAGAAACATCCCCTTAGAATTCAGAATATTTTGGTGCAGCACATTTTAATTTGCGCTTTAGCTCTAATTTTTCCAGTAATGATCTCTTGAGCTGTGCAGTGGCACAGTGTCTCAGTTGGTAGAGCTGTTGCCTCTCAGCGAGAAGGTGACTGGTTCAAATCCCGGCCCGGGACCTTTCTGGGTTGAGTTAGCATGTTTTCTTTGTGCTTTGTGGGTTTTCTCCAGGTTTCCTCCCAGAGACCAAAAACATGCACATTAGGCTAATTGGTAACTCTACATTGCCCCGTTACGTGAGTGTGAAAGGTTGTTGGTGTGCACCACCAGTGACTGCTGTATCTTGCACAGTTACTGCACCAGTGATCCATGTGGCCTGAAAAAGAAGCAGGTAACGATAATGAATGGATAATCTCCTGTGCTATATTACCTGCCTTAAAATTACTAATTTTCTGCCAACTCTTACTGTTACATCTCTAAGTGGCTATTTGTTTTTATAGGAAGAAAGAAAGTTAAATGTTGCACTCAGTCTGGTGTCAATGATAGTCATGTTTGTCCTATGGGTTTGTTTACATTTAGTGTTTATTTTAAGTTCTCAATATTTGTCACATGCTGAGATTACATATAGAATGTTCAAATGCAAAGAATTTGTAACTGTTGGTGACAAAAATGACAAAAAGTGATTTTGCTCATTTTGTACAAATTAAGTGGTTGACCTTTGGTCTTGAATGATTTGGATTTTGTCTTTTTTTTTTTATCACAGATGAACAAATACAACAAACTCAATCTGAAACATGGACAAATTGCATATTTTTGACAACTTTAATGGCTTTATGTTTTTGATTCAAAAAGTGTTTGTTCAGCAACAGTTTAAGCTTACTTTTTTAGTTTGCCTCAGTACCACACAAAAGATGGGGATCATCATAGCAACCAGTGACATGGCAGATTCTGAGTCAGTAGATTTTCTATTCAGTAGGGACTAGGGATGTCTTTTTATTATATATTTTTGTTGTTGTTAAAATATACAGTAGTGGCATGGATGTTCACATAAATCCAGTGAATTTTGAAAAATTTGGTCTGGATTTTATTTTATTAATTTAAAAAAAATCAACATTTCTACATAATTTAGGATTTAAAGACCAAAGTAATGGACAAACAGGATTAGGTTTTAATCTGAAGTTGATGTTGTTATTTTTTTAAAGCCCATACATACTCTTCAAAACAAAAGTTTGGCTCTGTCATTACGTACTTAGATTATCACACAGGTCACTCCCAAAAGACTTCAGCTTTCTGGATGAAAGCGTGTAGATGTTGAAATTTTATGCTGCATTAGGCACCCATACATACTTCAGACATTTTCAGAAATCGTGAAGGTTTTAATAATTCTTACAGTATTTGATTGACAAAGTTTGTAAGTGGCATAATGGGATCTATAAAGTGAAGTTGAATGATTTATGCACTTTATTCACTGAAATCAATTTAATAGCGTTTTATAATTCATAATGTTTGCTAAAACTATAAAATATTGGTTGTGTTCTGAGGATGATGGTCCAATAATAAAAGAACAAAGTGACCACTTTACAAACATTTTGGTGCTTTGTTTATAATGTTTTGCCACTTGTATATTTTTGCGGTACAGTGTGATTTTCTTTCCAGCCATATGTTAACATTTTTTTAACTAAATGTCCCTCCTCAGCCACCATGCGGGCGGTTCTGTGCAGCGTTGTCCTATTCCTCTGCCTCATCATTCTCACTGAGGCCAAGCGCCAGCCTGGTCAGGAGAGACGTGACAAACCTCGCCAGCCTCAGCCGTCAACCCCACCAATCAAGAGACTCAGAAACCGCTCACTGCTGAGTTCTGGACAGCTGAGCACTAAGAAGGGCCATCGCTGCACCTGGCAGACGTCTGGTGAAGGATTGGTGAGCCTGCTGGTGAATTGCAGCATTGAAACAGAGGGAAACCTGGACAGGTAGGAAAGACTTGAAAAAAGTGTACCGTAATAGATCATCACTGTATCAATAGTGCCAAAAACTTTTGCATCTGTTAAAGTTGAAGACATGTGATAAGTTTAGGTGGCAATTATTGCACACATCATGTAAATGACTGTATATGTGTGTGTCTGTTAGCAAAATATTTCAAGAACTCCATCCATCCATCCATTTTCGATCGCTTATCCGGAGTCGGGTCGCGGGGGTAGCAGCCTAAGTAGGGAGGCCGAGACTTCCCTCTCCCAAGCCACTTGGAGCAGCTCCTCTGGGGGAATCCCAAGGTGTTCCCAGGCCAGCCGAGAAACATAGTCCCTCCAGTCCAGACACCCTGCGGAGAAAACTCATTTCAGCCGCTTGTATCCGAGATCTCGTTCTTTCGGTCACAACCCAAAGCTCATGACCATAGATGAGGGTGGGAACGTAGATCGATCGGTAAATTGAGAGCTTTGCCTTTCGACTCAGCTCTCTCTTCACCACGACAGACCGGTACAGCGCCCGCTTCACTGCGGATGCTGCACCTATCCGCCTATCGATCTCACGCTCCAGTTTTCCCTCATTCGTGAACAAGACCCCGAGATACTTAAACTCCTCCACTTGGGGCAGGACCTCATCCCCGACCCGGAGAGGGCATGCTACCCTTTTCCGGCTCAAGACCATGGCCTCGGATTTGGAGGAACTGATCCTCATCCCGGCCGCATCACACTCGGCTGCAAACCGCTCCAGCGAAAGCTGTAGATCACGAGCTGATGAAGCCAACAGGACCACATCATCTGCAAAAAACAGAGAAGCGATTCTAAGGCCACCAAAACGGATCCTCTCAACACCTTGGCTGCGCCTAGAAATTCTGTCCATAAAAGTTATAAACAGAATCGGTGACAAAGGGCAACCTTGGCGGAGTCCAACTCTCACCGGAAACGAGCCTGACTTACTGCCGGCAATGCGGACCAAGCTCTGACACCGGTCGTACAGGGACCTAACAGCCCATATCAATGGGCCTGGTACCCCATACTCCCGGAGTACCCCCCACAGAACCCCCGAGGGACGCGGTCGAATGCCTTTTCCAAGTCCACAAAGCACATGTAAACTGGTTGGGCAAACTCCCACGCACCCTCCAGGACCCTGTTGAGGGTGTAGAGCTGGTCCAGTGTTCCACGACCAGCACGAAAACCACACTGCTCCTCCTGAATCCGAGGTTCGACTATCCGACGGACCCTCCTCTCCAGAACCCCTGAATAGACCTTACCAGGGAGGCTTAAGAGTGTGATCCCCTATAGTTGGAACACACCCTACGGTCCCCCTTTTTGAATAGGGGAACCACCACCCCAGTCTGCCAATCCAAGGGAACTGCCCCCGATGTCCACGCGATATTGCAGAGTCGCGTAAGCCAACACAACCCCACAACATCCAGAGCCCTAAGGAACTCAGGACGAATCTCATCCACCCCCGGAGCCCTGCCACCGCAGAGCTTTTTAACCACCTCGGCGACCTCAGCACCAGAGATTGGAGAGCCCGACCCAAAGTCCCCAGGCTCCGCTTCCTCAGTGGAAGACGTGCCAGTAGGATTGAGGAGGTCTTCGAAGTATTCCGCCCACCGACTCACAACATCCCGAGTTGAGGTCAACAGCACGCCATCCCCACCATAAATGGTGTTGGTCGCGTACCGCTTTCCCCCCCTGAGACGCCGGATGGTGGACCAGAATCGCCTCGAAGCCGTACGGAAGTCATTCTCCATGGCCTCTCCGAACTCCTCCCACGCCCGAGTTTTTGCCTCAGCAACCACCCGAGCCGCATGCCGCTTGGACTGCCGGTACCTATCTGCTGCTTCCGGGGTCCCACAGGCCAAAAAGGCCCAATAGGACTCCTTCTTCAGCCTGACAGCATCCCTCACCGCCGGTGTCCACCACCGGGTTCGAGGGTTGCCACCACGACAGGCACCAACAACCTTGCGGCCACAACTCCGATAAGCTACCTCGACAATAGAGGCGCGAAACATGGCCCACTCGGACTCAATGTCCCCCGCCTCCCTCGGAACGTGTTCAAAGCTCTCCCGGAGGTGGGAGTTAAAGCTCCGTCTTACGGGAGACTCTGCCAGACGTTCCCAGCAGACCCTCACAATACGTTTTCAAGAACTGCTGAATAGATTTCAATCAAATTCTTACAAAGTAATTATTGAATGTATAGCTACAACTTGGAGTCAGCCAGATTTAAGATGGCTGCCACAGCAAACACAAAAGTGATTAACTCATTCATTTGTTTAAGTTATTAAGTCAAATCTGAGTGGTAGTAGCTGAGAGTCATCTTCAAAACATACTCAGATAGAATAGTGTTAAAAATGTTTGCATACAATGTGGTAAACAACATACATTCCTTTAAGAAGCAATGTTGCAAAAAAGTTCCCAAATTCTATTAGAACTCATTTTATTGCTTGCAACTAAAATTTACAAAGTAAATATTAACAATTTTTGTTAAATTTATTTGACAAATAAGTAATCTAATTTTAGAGAAATATAAAGGACACAATCTTCAAACTGCAGACATTCAAAAAACAATTCTATATCAAACAGATTCTCATGAAATGTGCTCAGACTATGAGGAGTTTTTGCTAAAAAATAATTATCTATATACATATATACAGTATATATGTAGAATTTAGATAATGAATTCTTACTTTCCCTTAATTGAATCCATGTGTTACTTTTGATCACTAGAATCTGAGTTAAATACATGTACAGTATTTACCAATCCCAGTCATCCTGGATTGTAACATAACTTTAGAATAATGTCCCTCGCTACTTCATGAGTTTGTTTTTTGTGGAATTGCTCTATCACAGTTTTTCAAAATCAAATTACACATGATTCACAATTGGCTGATCGATGGATGAGCTGCATGATCGGCATGGATTAAAAAAATATGTTTATTATTAGGGATGCACCGATAAATCGGCCGGCCGATCGATCGGCTCCGATTTCCTTAATTTGGGGAGATCGGTGATCGGCCGATCTTTAAATGAGAAGCCGATTTTATCTACCGATTTTATCTGCCTCAACAAAGGTAGGAAAATCCTGAAAATTTAGGGTGCATTTTGACCTTTTAACACCTGAAAATCGGTATCGGCCAAAATCGGAATCGGCAGATCAGACTTTCTAAAAATCGGTAATCAGTGATCGGCCAGAAAATTGAAATCGGTGCACCCCTATTTATTATTCATTTTCTAATTGTTTTAAATTAAAATGTTGGCAATGTGGTTCCAATGTGGATTTGAAGGTCATTTTTTTGTTGTTGCTGTTGTTTTTACCCAACACTTAGGCAATCTTTTTTCTGCCACAGCCTAAAGCAGATACGTTTTTTATTTGTATTGATTTTACTATGAATCACCCTTAAAAAAGGCTGGAACTTATTCAACATCTAAGAATGGCTTTTGTATGAGGTGAAAAGTCCACCTGATGATCCAGCAGCTTGTAGACCCTTTAATAGAGCAATAACTCTGCTGTAGTTTTCTGTAGGACTTTGCCAGTCTCTGGCATAATTGTGGTCTCATGATCTGCTGTTTGAGTCAAAGCCAGGTTACAGACAGAAGCAGGGAACTCAAAGATAAAATGAAGAAACCTATAAAAAAATACCTACAAGACACAAAACAAAGGATGATGTGTAAGCAAAACTTACATGAATAGTGATCACGAGGAGACACGGAGGAACGGAGCATGAACGGTTGTGGAAAGTGCAATACACAGACCAGAAAGAAACACAAAGACACTGAACTTAAAGGGACACTAACAAGACACCATGAGCATCGGCAGCCATAAGGACATCATTGGTAACTCTCAGCAATGCAGTCTCAGTACTGTGAGCTGCTCTGAATCCAGACTTAAACTTCCCAGTATGAGAAGTTTCAGTCTGGATTCAGAGCAGCTCACAGTACTGAGATTGCATTGCTGAGAGTTACCAATGATGTCCTTATGGCTGCCGACGCTGGTTCTCCTTCCATCCTTGTCCTCCTTAGCCTCACTGCTGCCTTCGACAATGTGGACCATAGTATCCTCCTCCACCGTCTTCATGTGGAGGTCGGTCTCTGTGACACTGTCCTGGACTGGTTCAAATCTTTCCTCTCCAATAGGCTGGAATGTGTTAGTCTTGGCAACGCCACGTCCCAGACAGTCTGTGTCTCCTGTGGTGTCCCTCAGGGGTCAGTTCTGGGGCCCCTGCTGTTTTCCCTTTACATGCTGCCTTTAGGTCAAATTATTAATCAGTTCAACATTTCTTTTCACTGTTATGCCGACGATACACAGCTTTACATCAGGACTGGAGCATCCTCATCTTCCCCATTGTCATCTCCATCTTCACTCACTGCCCTCTCTACCTGCCTGGAGGAAATAAGGGCATGGATGAATCAGAACTTTCTTCAATTAAACTGCTCCAAGACTGAGGCCATACTGATTGGCACCCCTCACCAGGTACAAACATCAACTATAACAACAATTTCCTTTTCTGGACAAGACATCCCCCTCTCCACCTCTGTTACAAATCTTGGAATAAAAATGGACTCTCATCTTACATTTGAAAATCACATTAAGCTTCTGTTTAAAACTTGCTTCTTCCATCTTCGAAACATCTCCAGACTTCGCCCATCCCTAACTTTTTCTGATGCTGAGAAGCTCATCCATGCTTTTGTCTCCTCCAGGCTCGACTACTGCAACTCCCTGTTTATTGGAATCCCTGGTAAATACCTTCAGAAGCTTCAATATATTCAAAACAGTGCAGCAAGGATTTTGTTGAGAGTTCGTAAATTTGAACATATTACACCCATTCTCCATAACCTTCATTGGCTTCCTGTCGCCTACAGAATTCAGTACAAAACTGCTCTCATTACACATCAATGCTTACACGGAACTTCACCAGATTATCTAAAGGACATTCTTGTTCCATATTCATCCACCCGGTCTCTACGGTCACAGAACAGTAATCTCCTTCACATTCCGAGAACCAAATTAAGGACCATGGGAGACCGGGCTTTCAGTGTGGCTGCCCCCCGCCTGTGGAACTCTCTTCCTGACTGCCTGAGAGCTCCACAGTCACTGGTTGACTTTAAGAGCGGCTTGAAGACCTTTCTTTTTAACCAGCATACTCTGCCTCCTCATGATTCTATCTTTGATCTTAGTTGATACTGTTATTGATTTTACTTGTTTTCACTTGTTTTATTGACATTTAATTTTGTTGCACTTTGTAGCACTTTGAGATTTTCATTAATGAAAAGTGCGTTATAAATTAAATTCATTATTATTATTATTATGATGATGATGAACACCTGAAGTGATTGGGAACAGGTGAAGCTAGAGCTAACTTGAAGGAAGAAAACACTGGGGAAGGCAGAACAAATAGAAAACACAAAACTCTATAAAGAACACAAGATAGACAGAGGTTCTCACATTTGGATTAATTTTGTTATATTTGTTTTTCCAATATTGTTTCATTTCATTAAGGTTTGCAGATATTTGTTTCTTCTCAGCTCTCTTAAGGTCCTATCCCAGCATTTCAATCAGGTTAAGAACTGAACTCTGACTGGACTATAGAAACACTTGGATTCCTGTGTTTTTCAGGTGTTCTGTTGTAGATTAGTTGCTGTGTTTTGTATAATTGTTGTGTTGCATCATGTCCCAGTTTGGCCCGAGCCTCAGACAGATGAACTCACATTTGACTCTAGAATGCTTTGGTAGAGTTCATGGTTGACTCAGTGATTGCAAGAGGCCAAGGGTCCTGCAGCTGCAAAACAGGATCAAACCATTTGCCCTCCACAACTGTGCTAAGGACTGTTTGTGCTAATATTCTGTGTTTGTTTGTTTTTTCAAACATGGTGCTGTGCATTATGGGTAAGCATGTTTACTTTGATCTGATCTGTTTTAAAGGACATTGTTACATAAGCCTCATGATTCAAATGAAACTTTAAAAATCCAAGATGCACTGCCATGTTTTTAAACAAAAAAAAATTTCTCCTGCAATCTTTCCAAACAAAACAAATAGGTTACAAAAATATAAGTAACAAATTTTTTTTTTTACATTCTTAAATTCACAGCTGTTCCAGATGTTTTTGCCAACTCCCACTGTGGTGGAATTTGTATTGTTTTCATCTTTGTCCCCCTTTATTTTTAAACTCTTGTTTTTTGTTCACTCTTGTTTTTGCTTCTCCTACAGATATTTGTGTTGTTACGCTGGTAAGCCAGACCTCTGCCAGGCCTATGGGGTGAAATCCAGCCAGTACTGGAAGCAGCTGGTAGGAAAGCTGAAGAAAAGGGAGAATGCCTGTGAAGGAGAAAAAGTCCTGAAAGCCAAAACATGTAAGAAGGCTCCTGCTGAGGCCCACATGAAGCTGGCCCAGTGCAATGGAGAGAAAAGGAATGGAGGAAAAGAAGGAGGCAAAAAAAGTGTAGATGGTGGGAAAATTTCAGATGGGGGTAAGGTAGAGAAGAGAAGGAAGAAAGAAAAGAGTGATGAGGAGGAGAAGAAGAAGAGGGAAGAGAGGCCTCACTCTGAGGATGAAGGAATGGTGAATGACATGCCGCCGGTGCAAACTTACTGTAGTGAGGGATGGCACTCAGTCTGCTCCTTCTTTGTTAAATTTTTTGAGGGATAATAAAAAGTAGAAATGTGATTGGTTTGTGATAAAAGTTACACATAACAATCTATATAAAATAGAATGGAGGGAAGCTATTATTAAAGATTGTATGGAAGACCAACCTGCTTGCAAAAAAATGTTAAAAATCTTCACATATGTATGTTCTCTCAACAATAAAACCACTTTATCTTGTATTTGATCATAAACTATTTGGTAATATTAGATTTTGTTTTACTTTTAGGCCCATTGACATATAATTTGGAACAGTATAATTTGATTAAAATGCACAGTATTTCTTTAAGATGCATCAAAGCTATCCAATTTGAATAAAGGCTATGATCATTATAATATGCTTCACTATCATTTTTGTTGAATTAACGTCATACTGTGATGTAAATCGTTATTTCATTACTTTGTTTGATTATGTCCCATACTGTATTGCATTTTGTAAACTGATCATATTTGGTTTTCGTTTTTTAATACTTTTTTTACGGTTATAGTTTATTTCTGTATTCTAGAAATGCACACTTACTGTGTTGCATACACAACTGTGGGATGATGGAACTTTTTAACCAAATAATTGTAAGTTTTGGTAGGTATAATTCAGTGATCTCAACAGATGACTGTGATAACATTTGCAGTCCATATATTAAGCCATGTTTTTATTAATAATTACCGGTATTTATGTTAAGTCAGATTAAACTTTTTAAAACCCTTTTTTAACTTCTGTACAGAAACACTTGGTAATAAATGCTTGTTAAGTTGTGAGAGTGTCTTTTATTTTTTTCTTTCAAAAATTGTTAACAGTGTCTTGATTTCTTAAACTGCTTTAATTACAAAGTTTATCACTCTTTGCCTAAAAAATGGAGGAAAATAAGTTGATATTAAAAAAGGTAATGAGGCTTATTTATAGAGTAAGCATGAAACCATATTCCAAATAAAATGTATTCCAAAAACACAAAACAGAAAAAGGTTTGTAGGCTCAATCATCCAGGAAGATAAAACAAAAAAAGGTTAAATCATTTTAGCTGAACTAGTGTCTTTAAAGACCGTGTAAAGTGAATTTCAACATTTTCTTAAATAAACATTATAAATGTGATAATGTAAAAAGTGTAAGTGTAATGTGATAATGAGTAAAAAGTCTCAAAATTGTAGCTCAATTAATTTTGGAGTTATAGATCAAACTGTGTATAAAGATATTTCTGTTTCAGGATTTTTCAGGCGTGGTTTAAATGTGACCGTGTTTCATCACACGGTCTAAAGCACCACCCCCTGCAGCTCCAGCCGTATAAATGCGTTCTTCGCATCGGTGGAGCCGTTCACTCGTGAATAGCAGATAGCATCAGATAGCAATAGCATAGATATTTTGTTCATTGTTAGCTAGCTAATCAATTATGCCTCGTTGCTGCATCTTCCCTGGATGTCGCAATGGTCAGGGCACCCGTACAAATCATAACATCTTTTTATATCACGTGGTTTTATACTGAGTATCTGTAATGCCTGGATAGGTCAATGGATAAAGCACTTGCCTTCTGTCCCAAACCCCACGGGTTCAATTCCCGCATGGTACAACTCTTTTTTTTATTTTTTATTCATTCCAGATTAAAAACACACAAGAAAACTATTTACAAAAACAGCGTAACTCTTGGAAAAAGTAGCTGCTGTTACAGACAGAACTCAGATAAAAACAGAGCAGGTTTACTGGCTCTGCTGTCTGCCTCTCCACAGTCAGCTCAGGGCAGGACACGAGCGCAGCTGCGCTGAAACCACGCCCACGCACTGACACGCCCCCAGCGTTCCAGGGCAAGGCAAAATCATGTTTTTTCATGATTTTTGAGACTTAATTTTATAAGGTAAACAATGTTTTTAATCAGTCAGATTTATATGGGTGATTAATAACACATATTTATGCCATGTGACAAACTAAAAACACACATTTAATTTCACTTTACACGGTCTTTAAGGGAGAAATGTTTTTTTCTTCCATCCGAAAAACTTAATCAGTCTGAAAATTTACCCAAAAGCTGTGATACAGGGTACACTAACAGTGGGAGGGTCCCGGCACACAGAGTGCACAACACATGAGAACAAACAATACTTTGGGCCGCCACCTTCAATTCTAGCCCTGGAACAAAAAAACAAAACTGAAATCAAACAAACAGGACTAAGTGTAGATAATAGACAAGTCCAAGTCAACTTTATTGCCATTTCCACCATAAATGATGAGGAATGAAATTATGTACACAGTCCCAGTTACACCTCAAAATAGTAAAAGAAAAAGTGTAAAATGAAACAGTGAATAAGAATCGAAGATATACACTAAACAAACGCCAAATGGTATGCTAAAAGATCTAAAATATACACTAAACACTAATAATGTAAAACAATATGTCATAGCAACAGCAGCTCGAACATGAGTCTGGTGAGCAGATGGGTCGGAATGAATACATCAGCATGAGATAATAAACAAATGCAAACAAAACATAATATTTATGGTGGCTGACAAGTGCAAATGTGCTGCGAACACTTGTTTGATGCAAACGGAGAAACGAGCTGCAATACAAACTGTATGATGCAAACTTCAAACCATGTAAACACAAAACAAATGCAACAGAAATATACTGCAAACAAACAAACAAAAAATGCTGCAATAACAGAAAATAGAAGCACAAACCTACAATCAACGAAACAAATGCAAACAAAAATAGTGAAAACAACAGCAAACTTGCTCCACAAAAAAGAAGTGCTCCAGACCATTAGGAGGAGTCAAACAAATCATAAAAAAGTTGGCAGTTGAAAGAATATCTTTTACATTATTATATAATAGCTGCATGTAATGCTAGCAGGTAATGTTAGCAGAAAGGGGGTTCAAGATGGCGGAGTGAGCAGTTGCAGGTTCCTGCGTATTTAAGTCCTTGAATGCAATTTTGTATGCTTTTTGCTACATGCAGCTAGTTAACTGAAAGCTTCTAAGAAGTCTGGTGAAAGTTTTGCAGTGAAACATAAACTCTACAAGCTTTTTTGTTTGTTTGTTCTGTTATGTTTTTTTCTTGAATATGCTAACACGTGGATGAGAGTTAGTTACGATGGACGAACATGACTACGGCCTAGTTGCTCTTCCCAGTGCGAGTGAAGATGTAGACAGTAAAAATGCAGATGTTGGAACTGACGAGCAGATGTCTAAGGCGGAAAAAAATCTAACAGGCACACACTCCAATTAAATCTCCCCACTCTAAAAAGCAATAGAAAGGCAACAAACACCCTCATGGTGAGTGTATCGGCGATATCACTCTGCAGGCTGTGCATTTGAAGACGATAAAGTTGGATACACAAACTGAACTTCTGCTGAAGTTTGAGAGAAAGATTGAAGAGAATACTGCTGCTATTAATGTGAACAAGGAACACATTGAGGGGCTGCAGAAAAAAAATCAGTGAGCTTCATTCAAGTGGAAAACAAACGGCTAAATGAATCGGTGACAGAACAAGCTTGATACAAAAGGAGGTGGAATTTGAGGTTAAATGGTCTGGCTGATAAAGGGGGAGGATACCAGAGAGGTGCTTGTCATTTTGACCAGAGTGGTGTCTATCTCAGTGGATCAACTTCGCAGGACGTCGACACGGTGCATCGCTTGTGAAGGAAGAGTGACCCGCCTCTTCAAACAACGCTCTGTGGTCAATCCAGTTTGTGGCATGAATGGTTCGAGATGATTCTAAAAAAGCTAAGTCTGGTCCTCTGGACATTCAAAAAACAGAGGACCAGACTTAGCTTTGTTTTATTTTTCCACCTGGATTATTGAGCATGCATCAGGGTGTTCGAGATGATGTTTGTCAGAGATCCAGGGTCTGTCAGGAGATGCATATCCAGTTTAAAGAATACCGTATTTCTCCAAAGACAGGGAAGCTTGTAAGAAGTTGTGGTCGCTGGTACAGGATGCCAGACAGAGAGGGCAGAGAGCTTTACTGAAGGAAGGATATGCTCTGATCAACAATCAGAGGGTCAAACCTTCATAGACACTGCCAGTAGGCCTGTTGCGATAAACAATAAATCAATTAATTGCATGATGAATGAAAATGATCTACCTCATTTTCATTTACCAGCTATCGTTTCTTCATGTCTTTTTCTACTGAAGACACTGGATGAAAAAAGTCTCAACTCCGGTGCTCTTCAATGACCCCTCCCTTTCTCTTTTCTCATAAATTTGATTGTCCAAAATTGCGTTTCTGGATCATTAAAAGCAGCTAAGCTGAGAAGCTAAGCTACAAGCTAAGCTAACAAGCCGACCTTGGGAATAAACCTCCGTCTTGTCAAGCTCCAAAATTCATGGCGAAACCCGTGTCTTCATGTAAAAAGTTGTTTTTCTCTGCAAAAAGAAGCTGAGAACTTGTTTACTGATTTTTTTAATTAAAAGCTTTGTGTGAAAAATGCTATGCTAAAGAGCTCAAGTCATCAAGCGTCCTCCATGTCACCATGTCAGCCCATGTCACGTCAAGGGCCCTCCCTCCCCTTTTACTTAAAGAGACATGCTCAAGGTCCTCTGAGGGTCTACAGAACCACTTTGACTGTGGCTGCCTGCCTGAGAGGGGTTGACGGGGGACAGAACAGCCCCCAGAAATCATCTCATCTCCAGCAAACTGGTTGGTCCATTTAAGGAGTTTATTGCTTTGTGGGGGGACAGTTTACTTGGAGCTTCTCAGACTGATGAAGCCCTCCAGATAAAAGAGGAAATGTATCTAGAAAAAAGAAACTGTACAGATGACCTGACTGAGCATTATTGTATCCATTATTTGGTTCAAACAGTCTTATACTTCCATCAGGTGCTCAAAAAAAGGTACATTACTACACTCCAAACAAATCAAATTAGACATTAAATATTGTTAAATTTCAAACAATATTATCGTTTATTGCAATAATTTCTGAGCCAATTAATCGCCCAGCAAAACGTGTTATCGTTACAGGCCTAACTGACAGAGCTCTTCATTCTGAGTTGACAAGTTAGGTGGATGAAAAAAGGTGTTGAGGTCAGACTGTACATGTCTGGTGGAGGTGGACATTTGAAATTAAGTAGTCTTACTGAATGAATGTTCAATAAAATAAGTTTTATGGGTGTGTTGATTAAAATAAAGATTTTATGTCTGTCTGTCAAGGTGCTGAAACTATCAAATGTGATGATATTTTTTGTACTGTAATCCCAAATTCCTTTATAATCTATTTTGTGATCAAAGAAGTATTCATTAAGTAATTGTAAAAGTTAGATCTGGATTTCACTTTTAATTTTTAAGTCAAGCGATTTTAGAAGAAGGGTTTTTATACATTTCTATTAGTACAGTTTTTTATGCTTAAGATTAGAAGAGCAAAGTTCAAAGTTGAGAGACAGTGTCACGTGAAGCAAGTGACAGGAAACTCAGCAGTGTGGTTAGGCGGCGTCCGGATACAAGGATGTTATGCAAAGCACCTGTCATGAGCTTACAACAGACGAAGAAATACTGTATGCTGTTTAGACAGCTGAGCAGTTGCATAAAAAACACACGCTGAGAAAAAAAGGAGACAAACATTTAAACTGTTGAAAATGTCCGTGTCATTATAGATTATGGTCAACAGACAATGTGGGCAACAGTGAGAAAACCCCTGCCAATAAAAGTGCCTCCTAGTTGTGATACAGACTGCCTAACCGCAGGTACCGCAGAGGACACAAGGGTCCCCTCATCCGAGGACAAGAGCCCGGTAAGTGAACCTTCAACTACAGGTGAGACAGAAGAGACCCAACAGTTGGACCAGACTCTGGCCCAACAAGAGAACCTCCTCTGCGAGCTGGAACAATCAGCACTCACTGAACACTACCTACCACTGGTAGTAGAAGGTATGGAGGTCCAAGGATCCCACACCGAAGACGCTGTACTGTCCTCTGGGACAGGTAATTCGGCAATCAGCCAAGCTTTCAATGAAACCTTGGTTCAAGAGCATTTGAGTCCAGAAAATGACAGTCAACCAGACGCTGACAGTCACTTGGACATCATTGTTACAGATTTCGAGGACCCCTCATCAGACAAAAAGGGGGCAAACTCACACTACAACGACAGTGACCCATCGCAGACTGACAAATCAGATACAGCCTGCGACTGCGCTGACATTTGAGACACACCTAAATTACACAGAAAGAGGTAAATGTAAGAAGAT
Source organism: Garcialebias charrua (assembly GCA_038048925.1). NCBI lineage: Eukaryota > Metazoa > Chordata > Actinopteri > Cyprinodontiformes > Rivulidae > Garcialebias > Garcialebias charrua. The sequence continues at coordinate 31,067 of JBBPBX010014121.1, forward strand.
ACGTTGGCCGAAGCCTAAAAGGTTCCTGTGTACTGTCTACTCTCAGCTGCGCGAACAGCTTAAACTAGACAATGGCATCCTAACTTGTGCCCATGGGCGGATGTCCTCACCCGTGTTCGTGGTCCCCCATAACCACAGGGGGGTGATGTTAGGTCATGCCCAAGACAAAGACAAAACGTCCTCAATTGTAATCAAAATCAGCAAAGACCGCAAAGAGCCAATTGCTAAATGGGTACATCAAAATCAGATCAACCCTTACAAGGCGTTCAATGACTCCACAAAAGAAAAAGATCTCACAAATTCACCGACTTCATGGGATAATAGGGTCATCCAAACACAAGTTAGTAAATAAATTAATCAGGTTTAAACTACCGTATTTCCATCCTATAAGTCACATTGTCCAACTTGAACTTAGAAACGCTAAGTCTAACACCCACAACAAAAAACTAACCTTAACAACCGTTTAAATCCACGGGATTTAATTTGACATCGGCAGTGGTGGGCAACGCTAATCAAAAAATTAGTTCCACAATTTCTAAAACGCTTATTAATTTTTTTAGGTCCACAATTTCAAAAGCACAAATGTCTTATGAAAATTAGGGGAAGCTAATCTAATCCGCTATTTATATTCGACAATTGGTAGCCGGCAGCGTTATGCAATATTTGCACTACACTGCCAACTGAAAAGTAACTAAAATGATCCTAAAAGGATGAAATTACAAAAATCAAAGGATTTATTTAATACTTTACGTACATATATTCTATTCGGCCACAAAATTAACAAAAAAGAGAATGATCTTTTAATCCCTAAAACCACTTTTAAATCTCAAATACACGGGTGTGTCGCCACCGCATTTATACATAAAAGTAACCCAAATACATAAAACTAACGACTCACCGTCGAGTGGTCGACACAAAACACACAATAAAATCCTCCGGCCACGTTAATTTGGCTTGAAACAGCGGGGTTCTCTGCGGATTTATCCATTAGTAACCCAGCACAACCAACCAGCTAGACACAGAGTTAGCGTCCAGTTCACCTCTGACCCGGAAGATGTCAACATTCTATAGGCAGTCAACAGATTTAATGAAAAGTAACTAAAATACATAAAACTAACGACTCACCGTCGAGTGGTCGACACAAAACACACAATAAAATCCTCCGGCCGCGTTAATTTGGCTTGAAACAGCGGGGTTCTCTGCGGATTTATCCAAGAAACCCAGCACAATCAGCTAGCCACAGAATTAGCCTCCGAGTTCACCTCTGACCCGGAAGATGTCAAGATGGAATAGTCCATTTTTAGTAGGGGGATAAAGAAATCGACCGGTTTTTGTATTGCGTATTTAATGATCGTTTTCATCGTAACTATAATTATTTTTATGTTAAATGTACATTAACAAGCAGGATCAATGTTAGGGATGTAGGTGACTGGCCGGGGCGGGGCCCCTGCTGAAATGGGATCCCCAGGCACATGGTAGATCCGAGTCTGTTCTCCGCTCTGCTCCCTCCCCCTCCAACCCTCCCTCCTCTCTGCTCTTTACGGTGAGGGAGGGGAAAAAGGTAAAACAAGCAGCTACGGAGCCAGCATAAGAGCTTGTAAATAAGTTTATTGGTTTTTACTGATAGATAATTAGTTATTAGCGGTACTGCATTTTAAATAAAAATAGCACAAATCCGCTTATGAATTATAAAAGTTAGTCAAACCACAAAAACGCTGACAAAAAGTTTAGGTCCGTTGTAAGCGGATTCGCGCTTTAGCGCTCTCTAGCGGTCTGTGCCCACCTTTGGACATCGGTTATAAAGTTGAGACCTGTTTTTCTTGTGTGTTGCATTTTGGAATCTGATGACAAGAGTGTGTCGAAGTAGTGAAACGTTGTTTCCTTGTTGTTTAGTCATTACTATTGTCATTATTTGAGATATTGTTTTGGTTCTGAACACTCCCAGTCAAAAAAGGTTTTGTATTAACATTGGTTAATGCATAATATGGATTCAACTATGCCAACATGCAGTTCGTTTGTTAAATCTCAATCGTTGAAGAGTCATTGTAGTTTAAAGCTACTCAAGGTACCATAAATTACACTGGTCTCACAATTTCTAAATTGAATTGATTCGATCGATTCTATTCTAGATTATCTATTTATTTTGATGAATCTCGCCATAGACTTCAAAATTGATTAGGAATACCAAATCCTATGTCGTTCGTCTAAAAGACATCAGACATTTAGTCCAAACCATATTTCCTTTTTCTATTTTAGTTTAACCTAAACTAAGTAATGAATGGAGGAATAGTTTGGAAGAAGAGGCCTTCGTTACAGAAGCCCTTCAAAATTTTATAGGTACGTATAGATCCCTATATCTGATTTTTACAGCATTGATCCACCCCTTAATTGGTAATTGTAGCTGATCTAAATCATGATAGCTAACATACCAGGTGCATATAGGTAAGGCTTAATGTAAAATCCCAATCATAAGCCCACCTAAAACCACATAATTGCATGACACATAGAACCAGAGTGGCACTGACTGGAAACCAACCAGCCAACAACCTTTGATGTGGGGACCTGCAGCTCCAACGCTTGGTCTTCAACTTTCATCCAAGGGTCGCCTCCTCTGCGTCAATCAAGGGATCCCCTCTACATGCCAACAATTGTTGCTGATCAATCAACAAAACTAATCGTTGTGGAATTACTGCTGTGGAATTACCGTTGTGGATTATAAGACTTTGTTTTCCAAAGGATTAAAAGCTTACCGCAATGGGATTACCTACGAACAGTATGGAAGTTCCAAAAACTTTATGGGATTATAATTTTGATTTTTCTTCTTCCACTTGCTGGATTACTTCAAGATCAAAGACAGTTCAAGGTATCCTTTTGTGTTGGACCTCATCCCCAAGGACTGGCGATGACTTCCAAAAGGGAGGAGATGTAGTGGACGTGACGAGGTCCTCTAAGATGCTCTTTACCGTTTTCTCAGTAAACAGACATTTAGTCTTTGTTAGTTTGAATCAAACAACATATTCATTCACGAAGACTATTTCTATTCTTTGATTTTGTTCTAATACAAATATAATCAGAGCATCACCTGTGTTAGTCATGAGCAATGTTGTATCTTTACAATATGTTTTATGATCACATATGTTATATGCTGTTATTCTTTAATGTGAAGCATTACTGTGTCACTTCTGCAAATGAAGGTGTCTAATAACTATGGAAAAGTTGAATTTTATGTCAAATTGTGCTTTTTAGATTTGTTTTAGAAGTGTTAAGACGCTAATCCAAGTATTTTACTACTGGAGACTATGCGTCTGTCTTTTTCCTAAACATTTCTCTCTGATTCTGGCTTTAACCTTGAATCTTGATAACAGCAAGTGAACTCCTTGACTTGTCTCTTACTTCCTTCGACTGGTTCTTCTGAACCAATCGGAGAAGGACAAGTCACTGAACTCGGATCCTCTATTAAAAGTTCCAAGCTTTGCTGGAATTGCTAGTTCCTGTAAGGAAGAGGAGATGTGAACTTTCTCTTTTAGCTGTCGGACGTTTGGTCAAGAGCCAAAGACCTTCGTTCTTCACTAAGGGCTAATAACATGCTGGTTATCAGTCCACTTCGAACCAAGCGTAAGCTCAGAACTTTTAATGAAATTCCTTTCTGGAATAAGTTATCTTGAGCCAAAACCATGACTGCCACGACATCTGCCGACTAAAGCAAGTATCACCGACACTGAGAAGGTAAACACGTTTGGAGTCCAGCTTGGACTTGCGGGACCTACGACTCGTTTATGTCCAAGGCTGATCACAGCTCTTTACCAGAACCAAGACGGACGTCTTAAGGTAAAGGAGCAGCTGTTTGCTTACTGGAGGTGTGATGATATCTTAGCTGGACACGTATGGAAGAGTGTCATCTTGTTTTATAAATGCAAGATAAACTTCCCTTTTTCCTCCTATTTCCTTCTCCCGTTCATTCTAAGCTGGTAACTATATTTTTAAGCTAAAGAACCTTCAGATTAAGTATTAGTCATCATTACTTATGTCTGTTGTTACAATTTAAGTGTGCTGATGCGTGTTAAATTGCAAGAAAGTGAAATCTGTCAATCAAGTGTAATGGTGTTAATTTTAGTTGATTTATTTTAAATAAAAGGTAGTGTCTTTTGGCATACCGACTAAAATCAACATCTCCTGGTCACTTAATGGCTTTATGGTTTATTTGTCCATCATAAACGATCACAGAAATATTGGGTAAACTGAAAAAGAAAAGAATCCGTAAAATACTATTCAATCTGAATAAGTAATTAAATAAGGTAAAGGGTGTCAGTTTAATACTGACCCTTTAAATATCCTACAAAAAGTCTTCAAAATGGTTGACATCTTCAAAATGGATGTTAGATCAGAAACAAGCCAATCAGAGATAAGAGATGAGTTTAAAAAGACAAACGAAAGTCGGTCAGTCATTTCGGGTAGAGATGAAACATGGTTGTCAAGCTCTGAAGACTTGAATCAGATCTGAAGATTGAAGATTTTAGCTGCAGACGAGCTGAAAAAACAACAAAAGATGGAAACGTAAAGCAATGAAGAACCACTCAGTAGCACATGATCACCCTTCAAGAGGACTGACCACAGATTACTCTGAACAAGTCTCTGATTGGAATTAATTACATTTGATAACCATTTTCAACAAAGGCTGTAGGAATTGTTCTTTTTCCTGGAAAACCAATCCAGTCATGGGATATGTGGTAGCAACCAGCCTTTTTGAACAATTTCATTCGATTAAAAAATTACAGGTTGCATTTTGTAGTTTTTCTTAGGGACAGCCCAGTTAGGACATAGGCCATTTACAAGAGATTATTATACAAAGTAACAGATTGGTGCATCCACACCTAGAGGAATTTGGATTTTCACCCATTTTTTTATTTTTATTTAATTCATTATACAGTATTTTTTGAAAAGCATTTGCTTGCACTTCTGCTGGATTTTTGAAAGCTCTGAATGTAACCTTATGCAAATGTATGATTAAAAACACAAAGCATGAAAATCTTAGAGTGTTGGACTCATTTTCCTGATGACATCTGAATGATACACACTCATTGCTGAATTTACTCAGGAAGTGTGCTTGGTTCTGAGATTTTGGGAGGTTTTGAACAGTTACTTAGATTTTTGAACAGCATCCCCATTTGGCCAACTTGTCCTGGCCTAGGAAAATTACCAGGTCTTGTACCAATTGCAAAACGTCAAATAGAGAAAGAGCAGCCATAATGCAGGATACCTTATGGTAAACTTGGGGTCACGGCTACTTGACTCTTAAGAGCTGTGAGGTGAAATAGGGGTGCGTATTGCAGATGAAGGTTGTTAATGCTTGGTCGAATATTTCTCAAACCCAGCCTAAGAGAGCCTGACTGTATTAGTAGCTATGTTTCCATCCAATTTAAATTCGATTTTTGAGCGAATTTTAGAAAATTTCGCTAAAATGTAAATTAAAATTATGAGGATCAGAAGTGTTTCCATTAAACTGGCTTGAAGCGCATCTGCAATGCCACGCAAAGCGTCTCTACGTCAGACGTCAGCGTCATTACGTCACACGTCAGCGCCATACGTCAGACGTCAGCGTTACGCACTTCCACAGTAAACAGGAAGTAGCGTTTGAAAACAGACATCTCGGCAAAATGGAGAGAATATTTCAGGTATGTGTTGCTATCGGGCAAGTTGTATTTATTCTGTCATGCCAACTAGTTTTAGCGATGTTACATGTTGTCCGGAGCGGAAACAGCTGATCAGTCACGTGACGTGAATGTTCGCTGCGGCAGAACTGAGTCGGCTAATCTGTTTCCATCTGTCGTTTAGCCGACTCAGCTCTGAATCGACTCCCCAAAAACTACCTCAAGCGAGCGTATAAACTTTAGAGCGACTTAGAGGAAGTTAACTCGAATTATGCCGTTTCCATTTAGCTTTTCTGATGCGATGCTTCATAATGCGCACCTAGAAACCTTGATGGAAACACGCCTAATGT
>JBBPBX010014121.1:40327-51372 GCA_038048925.1 Garcialebias charrua
TTTACCACACCCCAATTTCCTGGACAGTGGATCCCAAGTTCTTAAAGTCCTGCACCTTTATGAACACTGTTCCTTACAGCTTCAATATTCCACTGGCTTCCCTCTCATTCACACACATGTACTCTGTCCTACTAGGGCGACTTTCATTCCTTTTCTTTTCAGTGCGTACCTCCACCTCTCTAAGATCTATTCCATCTGTTCCCTGTTCTCACTACAGATCATATTGTTATCTGCAAACATCATAATCCACGAGGATTCCTGTCTGACCTCATCTGTTAGTCGATCCATCATCAGAGCAAACAAGAAGGTGCTCAGAGCTTATCCTTGATGCATTCCCACCTCCACCTTGAAGCTACATGTCACTCCTACAGCACATCTCACCACTGTCCTGCTGTCCTCATACATGTCCTATATCAGTGTAATTTACTTCACTGCCACTCCAAAATTCCCCAGACAATACCACACCTCCTCCCTCAACACCCTGTCATATGCTTTTCTAAATCCACAAAGGCAAAATGAAGTTCTTTCTGACCCTCTCTGTACTTCTTCATCAACATCCTCAACACAAAGATATAATCTACGGTGCTCTTTCTTGGCATGAAACTACGATACTGTATACTGCTGCTCACAGATAGTCACCTCTTGTCTAAGTCTAGCATCCACAACTCTCTCCCAGATATCAATTGTGTAACTTATCAACCTAATTCCCCTATAGCTGTTACAACTCTGTACATAACCCTTTTTCTTAAAAACGGGTACCAGCACACTTCTTCACAATTCCTGAGCCATTTTTCTCACCCTCAAATATGCCATTGAAAATCTGAGTCAAAGTCCTCACTACCATCTTTCCAAGACATTTCCAAACCGCAACTGTATGTCATCAGGTCCTACTGCCTTCCCCTTCTTCATTATTTTGAGAGTTTGCAGACTTCACCCTCACTAATTTTTCCCTCTTCCTGGTTGACAGTTTATATAACCTCTGCTCTTCTTTGTCTTTCTTTTTTCATTCATTAACTCCTCAAAGTATTCCTTCCATCTTCCCATGACACTCTCCTCAGTCTTTAGAACATTACAATTCCTATCTTTAACAAGACTAACCTGCTGCACATCCTTTCCAGCCTGATCTCTCTCTCTTGCTAATCGGTACAAGTCCTTCTCACCCTCTTTAGTGTCCAGCTTCCCATACAACTCTTCATATGCCTTCTGCTTTGCCTTTGCTATCTCCCTCCTTGGTCAACATTGCATCTCCTTATATTCTTGCTCCTCTATTCAGTCCTCTCATGGTCAAATTTCTTCTTGCCTAACCTCTTTCTTTGAATAGCTTCCTGCACTTCATTGTTCCACGACCAGGTTTCCTTATCATCCATTCTCTGTCCAGAAAGCACACCAAGTACAGTACACCCAACCCCCGATTTACGAACGACTTCGGGACCTAAGAACGGTTCGCAGGTCGAACTGTTCGCAGGTCAGTCCTTCCGTTCACTCGGGGATGTCCTGTATTTTTTTTTTTTTTGTGGTACCAAGTACTGTACTTACTTCGCCTATCCTAACACACCTAACACAGTGTAATTAATTAATACAGTACAGTAATAAAAATATAAATTAAATAAAAATATAATTTCTTACTTTCAGGTGGTCAAAGCCGCTGCTGGCGTCCCGTGTTAGCTCCCGTGTTAGCTTCTGGAGCTAGCCAGGCCGGAGGTGTTCGCGCGGCGGCCTGGCACGATCGGCGGTAAATCCGCTGCTGCCTGAGACATATACAAAGTTCACAGAGACGTTTCCAGCTAGTAATTAATCCATATGAGGTGATCGTAGTCACCAGTCTTCAAAGGCCGGCTCCCGTCCCGGCAGCTAACCTAAAATGGCGTCCGGTGTTCTACATTAACTTGTGACCGTGTAAACTGAAGACCTTCTTTTCGCTGCGCAAGATTGCGCAATCATGACAAAAATGATCAGAAATGATCATTTTTATCATAATTATTATTTATAAAGCCTTTAAAACAACCACAGCTGCAACAAAGTGATGTACACATGAAATTAAGAACATTTAAACACACACACACAAAAAAAAAAAAAATATATATATATATTTTTTTTAATACAGTAATTTCATATTTTTATTAAATATGATACGTTCGTAGGTCCGGGCGGCCGTAGGTCGATGGAGTCGTAGGTAGGGGGTCACCTGTACCTTCCTACCGGTCTCTCTAATCACAGTTGCTGTAGTAGCCCAGTCATTTGGAAGCTCTTTCTTACCACCAAGAGCCTTTAACAGCTCCTCTCTGAATTTCTCACAACATGCTTCTTTTCTCAGCTTCCACCATTTGGTCTTCTCTGATTTTACTGGTATTCTTTTCTTCTCAACAATAATCATTTTACACGTACCGTATTCGCTGTTGTAAAATACGCTCCGGTGTTTAATACGCTTTGTCCAATTATTAACAATAAACAAGAAAAAAACGTAAACAATACGCTTCAGTGTTTAATACGCGTCATCACCACGCGACGCGTCAGCGCCTCATTTGCCCTAATCAAGATGGCGGCGACAGAAGCAAGCGAGTACGAAGATCTTCACAAGGAAACATGGTAAAACAATTATTTATTTGCGAGAAAAAATATATTTCTTAGCTGACTTCATAGCAGACGTGCTTCTGAACTTAACAAAATGTTCAAATCAGCTGGATTAAAAAAAAAGTTCGCCAAATTTTAGGCAGGCGGTTCGGACCGGACGCTTTGTTTCTTTAAATTTAGCTAAATAAACGCTTAAAAAATATATTTCTTAGCTGACTTTATAGAAGACGTGCTCCTGAGCTTAACGAAATGTTCAAATCAGCTGGATAAAAAAAAAAGTTCGCCGAATTTTAGGCAGGCGGCTCGGACCGGACGCTTTGTTTCTTTAAATTTAGCTAAATAAACGCTTAAAAAATATATTTCTTACCTGACTATAGCAGACGGGCTCCTGAGCTGAACCAAATGTGAAATCAGCTGGATTTAAAAATCCGCGGTGTGGTTTATGAGTGGTATCTTGCAAACAAAAACAGCGAACCTCACAGCTAATAGCAGCTACATCCAGAGCAAGGGGCGGGCAGCGACAGAGTCAGTCCGACCAGAGGAGGCTGTTTTCGGACACATGAGCTAGAAACGTCTGGAAGTGGCCCTCCTCTTCCTCTTCTCTCTCTGAGTCCTCTGCTGGCTGCTGCCTACAGCGCCAGTATAGCGGCCAAAACTGGTACTGCACCATTTTTGCCAAAAATGAAAAACGAAGAATCAGAGCGAAAAATTGGTCTAAAAATATGGGAAAAAAATCCATAAATAATACTCTTCCGTGTTTAATACGCTGGACATTCAGATGAGCAAAAATACAGCGTATTATACACCGGAGAATACGGTAAACATTTTTTGGTTGTTTGTTTGGTTTAGCTGCTCCCTTCTTCAGGGGTCGCCACAGCAAACTAAGTCACACAAAGATTTGGCAATTTTTTATCTTTATTTATATATTTTATGCTGTTTTGCCATGCTCTTCCCTGCACACAATAGATGCCACAAACTTACATTCTCCAATCTCCTTCAGTTTTTTTCTTCTACCGGTACACAGAATGTAGTCTACCCGCAAACTCATGCCTCCACTCTTATAGGCCACTCTATGTTCCTCCCTCCTTTGGAAATATGTGTGGACTAATCTTATCATCCATTCAAAATAACAGATTACTTAAAACAGTTAAATAGAACTTTTACAATAATAGCACTGTCAGAGACATGGCTCAATGATGATAACACAAGTAATATTCACATCGAGGGGTATGAATTATATCATATGAACAGAAATAATAAGAGGTGGTGGAGTCGCTCTATTTGTCAATAATGAAATAAAATGTAAATTAAATAGTGAAATGTCAATAATAGTTGATAATAATAATAATAATAATGAATTCAATTTATAACGCGCTTTTCATTAGTGAAAATCTCAAAGCGCTACACACATTGAATGCTACACACATTCATACACCGGTAGTGGCAGACTATGCAAGGTGCTTTCCAGTCCTACCGGGAGCAACTCAGGGTTAAGTGTCTTGCCCAAGGACACAACGACACATGGTGTGGGGAACCGGGATTCGAACCGCCAACCTTCCGATCGGGGAACAACTGCCATTACCACTACGCCGCGGCCGCCCGTAATTGATAATATTATGGAAATGATAACAATAGAAATAATAAACAAAAACGATAAAAACGTAATAATAAGTTGTGTATATAGATCACCAGGAGCAAATATAGAAATATTCACGGATAAAATCTTGGAGCTAATGGAGAAGAGTTTTAATAAAAATGTTTTTTTGTGTGGAGACTTTAACATTGATATGGGAAATAAAACAGATTCAAATAACATAAGCACATTTATAAACTCAATGTACAGTTTAAATATGTATCCATTGATATCAAAGCCAACAAGAATTACAACTCATAGTGCCACAATAATTGATAATATTTTCACAAATATAACAAATGGGGACGTGATAGGTGGTATCTTAACGACCGACTTAAGTGATCATTTACCAGTTTTCACAATCTATAAAAATGATCAAAACATCACAAAAGCAGTTACAATGAAGAAAAAGATCATAAACACGTCAAAAAGAGTTTTGGAAAAATTGAAAGAGGATCTGGATAAACAAGACTGGAGTGATGTGTATGTTGATTATGTGAACAGAGCATATGATGAGTTTATGAATATCTTAGAGGCTCTGTATGAAAAGAATTGTGTGCAAAACAAATCATACAAAGAGAAATACGGTTGATCAACCATGGATGACAAAGGGTTGAGAAATGCTTGTAAAAAAGAATTATTTGTATTCATGTTTCTTGAAATTGCGAAGTCAGAGCGCTGAAGAAAAATATAAAAAGTATAAAAATAAATTAGTAGGGATTATAAGGAAACATAAGAAAGAATATTATAGTAAATTATTAGATAAAAGTAATGGTGATATGAAAGCAACATGGCGAGTAATGAATAGTGTCCTGAAGAATCATAAAACAAAAACTGGTATTTCAAAATATTTTGTAAAAGACAACGATGAAATTCATGATGAAAATGAAATTGTAAATGGATTTAATCAATATTTTGTGAATGTTGGATCAAGCCTTGCAGCTAAAATACCAAAAGCAGATAATAATGTGATCCATTCAATTACAGGTTGTGCAAATAGTATTTTTCTAAATGGAACTAACAAAGAGGAAATAATGAATGTAGTAAAAAATCTTACAGACAAGAGATCAAGACTGGGTGGACATGGATATGATGTTTGTAAAGGACATAATGAGCCATGTTATTGAGCCGTTTACATACATATGTAATTTATCATTTTCAACAGGAATATTTCCAGATAATATGAAAGTAGCTAAGGTAGTTCCTCTTTTTAAAAATGGTGATAAATGTGTGTTCAACAATTATAGACCTATATCCTTGTTACCACAGTTTTCAAAAATTCTTGAAAAACTATTTGTAAACAGACTAGATCAATTTATAGATAAACAAAATATTCTAAGCAACAGTCAGTATGGGTTTAGAGCAAAAAACTCTACATCAATGGCTCTCATGGAATTAATGGAACAAATAACTACTGCTGTCGATCAAAAACAATATTGTATCAGTATTTTTGTTGATTTAAAAAAAGCATTCGATACTATTGATCACACCATTCTCCTTGAAAAACTGAACAAATATGGTATTAGAGGACCAGCATTACAGTGGGTATCTAGCTACTTGAAAGATAGGAAACAATTTGTACAAATAAATGATGTAAGATCTGACCTCTGTAATATCACATGTGGAGTTCCCCAAGGCTCTGTACTTGGACCAAAGCTATTTATTTTATATGTGAATGACTTGGTAAATGTGTCAGGACTCCTTAAATGTGTACTTTTTGCTGATGATACCACATTTTTCTGTTTAGGTGAAGATATACTACCCGTGTATGAATGTCTGAATGAATGAGTGGATGGCTGGTATTGTAAAGCGCTTTGGGGCTCCTCACAGTGGGCTGGAAAGCGCTATATAAATAAGCTCCATTTACCATTTACCATTTATATAGAACAAATGTTGGAATTGATAAAGACAGAATTTGCCAAGATACAAACTTGGTTTAAAATAAATAAATTATCATTAAATCTAGAAAAAACTAATTACATGATATTCAGTAATAAAAAGAAAACTGTTGATGTTCCACTCAAAATTGAGGGTGTTGAGATTTGTAGAGTGAGTGAGGTGAAGTTTTTGGGTGTTATCATTGATGACAAACTGACATGGAAACAACACATAAATTCTGTAAGAATAAAAATAGCTAAATCGATTGCAGTACTGTACAAAGTCAGAGACCTATTGAATGATAAAGCTCTGTATTTGTTGTATAACACAATCATTGTTCCACACTTAATCTATTGTATTGATGTTTGGGGGAATGCGTGTAAAACAATCACAAAGCCTATTTTTGTATTACAGAAAAGAGCTGTAAGAATTATCACTAGAAAACATTACCGTCATCCATCAAGTACATTATTTTATCAACTGAAGTTATTGAAGTTCCATGATTTGGTAGACTATAATATTTTATCAGTTATGTATAGGGCTCAAAATAATGCATTACCTTTAAATATCCAAATGCATTTTGTTAAAAGACAAAGTTGTTATAATCTTAAGGGGACAGAGATGTTTGTAAAACCACAATTCAGAACTAGTTTGAAGGGACGTTCTACCTCAATCCAGGGAATTAGATTATGGAATGGCTTGGAGAATGTAGTTAAAAATGCCAAGTCAAGGTCTACATTTAAGAAAATGATCAAAACGAATGTGTTAAAAAAAAATGAAATAGCGTAATGTGTATTGTATTAGTTAGAAAATTAGAAAGAGTTAGTCATTTTGTACTGTTGGTTGAAGATTATTATTGTTTAATCTGATTGTTGGAAAAAAGGGGCAGATATAATAAGATTTATTCTTCTTTCTGCTACCTTTCATTTTTTTATATTTTGTACATTATCATTTATGGGATTGTCTTGTATTGTTTCTTTTGTAAAAAAAAATGAACAAATTTAATAAACATAAACTAATAATAATAATAATAATGAATTTAATTTATAACGCACTTTTCATTAATGAAAATCTCAAAGTGCTACAAAGTGCAACAGAATTTAAACGTCAATAAAACAAGTAATAAAACAAGTAAAATCAATAACAGTATCAACTAAGATCAAAGGTAGAATCATGAGGAGGCAGAGTATGCTCGGTTGAAAAGAAAGGTCTTCAAGCTGCTCTTAAAGTCAACCAGTGACTGTGGGGCTCTCAGGCACATAGTTGCCAAGTCCGCTTATTTCAAGCGGCATTGGGCTTGTTTTTCCCTGGAGTCGCTTTCAAATTTGATCAGCCGCTTGTGGCGGTTTTTTGGGCTTCTCGCGGACATTGAGTCGCTTATTTGTGCTTGTTTTTCAGTCGAGCAGTAATGCGAGTGGTAGGTAGTTTGTCACGTCCCCCTTCCACATATGTTACGTCAAGGCGGATGTTACGTTCAGGTGCAGTTGGCGCAAGCGACAGTCAGAGCCGGTAAAACTATATAAGCGCAAGCAATTAATGATGAGTGAGCATGAGCAGCATATAGTGACACAACATATATATCTTGTATCATTCAACTATGTTAGTTTTTAGCAAACAAAATGATAAATTAATGAAAATTACTTTCAAAGTGAGTTTAAAATTAAAAACCGTGTTTCTTCACGGGACATCCGACTACACGCGAATGCAACATTGTTATTTATTCTTTGTCTATTCATTCATTCATTCAACCTTTATTTAGTCAGGTAAATCTCATTGAGCCTCGAGGGCTCATTTACAAAAGCGACCTGCTACAAACTAAAGAATTTAGTGAAATGTCTAGACAAGACAACGCTAATATGAGCTCTAAGTGGGGTAAATATGGAAAAAATATAATAAAGATTGGGAGAAAGAGCGTGCTCTTCAAGACTGGATCTGACCACGACCACAGATGGGAGAAAAATGCAAAATGTATTTTTATTTTTTAGACTGAATACGTTCTTTAATGTATAATTTTGCTGGTTATATGTAATGCCATAATAAATATGTTTATACTGTTTAAAACTGCCTTTTTTTACACAATGGGATGGGGTGCTTTTTTTGGGCTTTTTTTGAAAGAGCGAGTCGCTTGTTTGTGCTTGTTTTGAAGGAGCTGATCGCTTCTTTCGGTCTGGAGATCTGGCAACCCTGCTCAGGCAGTCAGGAAGAGAGTTCCACAGGCGAGGGGCAGCCACACTGAAAGCCCGGTCTCCCATGGTCCTTAATTTGGTTCTCGGAATGTGAAGGAGATTACTGTTCTGTGACCGCAGAGATCGGGTGGATGAGTATGGAATTTAGATAATCTGGTGAAGATCCGTGTAAGCATTGATGTGTAATGAGAGCAGTTTTGTACTGAATTCTGTAGGCGACAGGAAGCCAATGGAGGTTATGTAGAATGGGCGTAATATGTTCAAATTTACGAACTCTCAACAAGATCCTAGCTGCACTGTTTTGAATATATTGAAGTTTCTGAAGGTATTTGCCAGGGATTCCAATAAACAGGGAGTTGCAGTAGTCGAGCCTGGAGGAGACAAAAGCATGGACGAGCTTCTCAGCATCAGAAAAAGCTAGAAATGGGCGAAGTCTGGAGATGTTTCGAAGATGGAAGAAACAAGTTTCAAATAGAAGCTTAAAGTGATTTTCAAATGTAAGATGAGGGTCCATTTTTATTCCAAGACTTGTAACAGAGGTGGAGAGGGGGATGTCTTGTCCAGAAAAGGAAATTGTTGTTATAAGAGATGTTTGTACCTGGTGAGGTGTGCCAATCAGTATGGCCTCAGTCTTGGAGCAGTTTAATTGAAGAAAGTTCTGATTCATCCATGCCCTTATGTCCTCCTGGCAGGTAGAGAGGGCAGTGAGTGAAGATGGAGATGACAAGGCGAAGATGAGGATGCTCCAGTCCTGATGTAAAGCTGTGTATCGTCGGCATAACAGTGAAAAGAAATGTTGAACTGATTAATAATTTGACCTAAAGGCAGCATGTAAAGGGAAAACAGCAGGGGCCCCAGAACCGACCCCTGAGGGACACCACAGGAGACACAGACTGTCTGGGACGTGGCGTTGCCAAGACTAACACATTCCAGCCTATTGGAGAGGAAAGATTTGAACCAGTCCAGGACAGTGTCACAGAGACCGACCTCCACATGAAGACGGTGGAGGAGGATACTATGGTCCACAGTGTCGAAGGCTGCAGTGAGGTCAAGGAGGACAAGGATGGAGGGAGAGCCAGTGTCAGCAGCCATGAGGACATCATTGGTAACTCTCAGCAATGCAGTCTCAGTACTGTGAGCCACCCTGAATCCAGACTGGAACTTCTCATACAGGGAGTGTTGTTGTAGGTGGTCCTGCAGCTGAGCAGCAACAGCTTTCTCCAGCACTTTAGACAGAAAAGGGAGGTGTGAAATTGGGCGGTAATTAGACAAAATGTCGGGATCCAAATTAGATTTTTTCAGAAGAGGCCTAATGATGGCAGTTTTTAGAGGCAGTGGAACATGACCAGATTGTAGAGACTGATTTATTATTTGAGTGATTAATGGGCTTATTGCAGAGTGATTGTTTTCATGAGAGACGAGGGAAAAGGATCCAGGGCGCTAGCCTGGCCCTCGCCATTCCTACGCAGCTCCGCTCAATTCTCATTTCCCTTCACTGCTGGGTCTGGCATTTCTCCCATCCACAAGGATGTCTCCGGTAGGTTTTGACCGGACCAATCAGAGAACAGAAGGCGGAGTTTTGAACGACGTCGACTGACGTCGTCATTCAAAATGGCTGCCGCCACGAAGGAATTTTCAATAAAACAAGGTAAAAAACTATTATTTCTCTGCTGAGAAAAAATAGATTTCATAGCTGACGTTATATCAGAAGTGTTCCTGAGCAATCAGAGAGCAGAAGGCGGAGTTTTGAACGATGTCGACTGACGTCGTCATTCAAAATGGCTGCCGCCACGAACGAATTTTCATCAAAACAAGGTAAAAAACTATTATTTCTCTGCTGAGAAAAAATATAGTTCATAGCTGACGTTATATCAGAAGTGTTCCTGAGCTTAACAGTTCCTAAATCAATTCACGAAATGGTCAAATCTGCTGGATATTAAATAGTTTCGGTTTGATATTTTCCAAACAGCCTCGGGTGCGCTACGAAAATAAATGATAAAAAATCGAATTTTATCTCAAATGTTTCATCTAGGCCAACAGTCAGTAAATTAAAGACATATAATTACACACTGGTGGCAGAAAAAATATCCACCGAGTGGTTTCTGAGCAATTTATCTGATAGCCTGGACCTCGTCAGGCTAAACTAACAAAACTCTGCCTCCTGTTCTCTGATTGGTCCATTCAAAAATCTCCAGGAGAAATCGTTGTCTATGGCAGAGATGCCAGACCCTAGTCCAAAGCGAAGTGAAGGACATGGGTCTGGTATCAACCAGGCTACCAGGGCGCAGGATGAGGGCTTCATTTTCTTGATGATGGACTCCACCTCACTCTGAACAACTTCATCAAAGCTGCTCAGGGTCCCAGAATGCAGATGGGTAGATGGCACGATCAGGGAGGTTGTGGAGCTGAGATCTGATAGTGTCAACTTTGTTTTTAAATGATGATGTTAGAATAATATTTGGAGCGTGCTTCTTTAAGAGAATAGGCGTACGCTTTCTGATGTTCTTTATATGCCTGCTTATGTACAGAGAGACCAGATGATTTTACACGTCTCTCAATAGCACGGCCAGTTGCCTTCATCCTGCGCAGCTCACCAGTGTACCAGGGGGCTGAACGGGAGAAAGACACCAGTCTTGACTTCAAGGGGGCGTGTAGGTCCAGGAGCTCCCGGAGAGATTGGTTGTAGTAATCCACAGAGTCATCTGCAGATGAATGATTGACAGCGGTCAGGGCGTGAAGATCAGCAGACAGAACATCAGGGGAAATGTTTTTAAAGT
>JBBPBX010014122.1:0-36038 GCA_038048925.1 Garcialebias charrua
TGAGACTCCACCACACTACTTTCAGGGACGCTTCTAAGCTCGGCCCGGTGTACTTGGCGGAAGGGTCCTTCCTGATCCACAGGTGCTATAGAATACACTACACCTCGATCAGGAGGTGGGCGAACCACTTGATAAGGAGTGGAGTCATAAAAATCCTGAATCTTACTCTAACCCCGGACAGAGTGATTTCTGGTATACACCAGATCTCCCTCCTGAAAATCTGGAGCAACATCCCCATCCTGATTTCTCTGAGCTCTCTCTCCAATTTTCGATGCACCATGTCATAAGCCACCGTTAGAGACTTTTGGTGCTCTTCTACCCACTCTTCCAAGGGCAGGCCAAGATCTTCATCAGTTTCCCTCCGTCCCACCAGGAAATCCACAGGCAACTGTGGCTCCCTACCAAACATCAAGAAGTAGGGTGTCATTCCAGTGGATTGATGGATAGTTGTATTATATGCAAAGGTAACTTGAGAAATATGGCGAGGCCACCTACGTTTCTGTTCTGGTGGAAGTGTTCGAAGTAAATCATGTAAGGTGCGATTAAAACGCTCACACTGCCCATTCCCCTGAGGATGATAAGGGGTAGTGCGGCTTTTCTCGATTTTATACAACTTACAGAGCTGATAGACCAAATTACTCTCAAAATTTCGCCCTTGATCAGAATGAATCCGGCTTGGGGGCCCAAACAGCTGAAACCAATGTTTCACTAGTGCCTCTGCAACAGTACTCGCACGCTGATCTTTCGTGGGAACAGCCTGTGTATACTTGGAAAATACATCAGTCATTACAAGAACATTTTCTCTACCATCTGTAGAAGGTTCTAAAACCGTGAAGTCTATTGCCAAAATCTCATGAGGTCTAGAAGCTTTGATCGCACCAATGTAGGTTTTAACCTTTGGCAACATGGCCTTCGATACCACACACCTTTCACAGTTTTTACACCACCTCTCTACATCTGAGTACATATTGGGCCAATAGTACCGCGAGCGAATCAACTGTAAAGTCCTCTCTACTCCCTGGTGGCCATGATCATCATGAAGTGAGCGAAGAACACCCTCCTGCAAACAATGTGGTAACACAGATTGTTCAACCTCAGTCTGTCCGTCAGAAGTGTAAGCACAACGATAAAGGACAGATTCTCTTTCCCTAAGTCGACCCCACTGCCGAACTAACTCTCTAGTGGCTTTATCAAGCCCATCTCTCTCCTTAGCATCAGGCTTCCTACCCCTTACCCAAAATCGCCTAAAGGAACCAACAACAGGATCCTGATGTTGCAATGTACTAAGGTCAGTGGTTGACAGACCCGGTAATGCACAGATCTCTTCCTGTACTCCAGCAAACCCCTCATCTAGACCTAAGCCAGCCCCTACTTCTCTGTGCATGACATGTTGACGGGACAGTGCATCTGCATTAGCATTTTGCGAGCCTGGGCGGTATTTCAAAGTCAAATCAAAAGCTGCCAATTCGGAGACCCATCTCTGCTCTGTTGCCCCAAATTTTGCTGTAGCCAAATGACTCAATGGATTATTATCTGTAAAGACTGTACACTTGTTACCCAGCAAATACTCTCTAAATTTTTCTGTAACCGCCCACTTAAGAGCTACTAATTCTAACTTCATAGAGCTGTAGTTACTCATGTTACGCTCAGTGGGCTTCAGACTGCGACTTGCGAATGCTACAGGACGCAACTTACCCCCATGCTCTTGAGAGAGTACTGCTCCTAACCCTCCATGACTGGCATCTACTTCCAAGACAAAAGGCTTCTGGAAGTCTGCATAGGCAAGAACAGGAGTTGTTATCAATGTAGCTTTGAGCTTCTGAAAACTCTGCTCACACTCTTCATCCCAGAAGTCACCCAAAGGCTTCTTAGGGGTTTTACCCCTTTTCCTAGGAGGAAGCAGTCTAGCAACAAGACGATTTAACGGGGCAGCCACCTTTGAAAAACCACCCATAAACCTCCTATAATAACTGGCAAACCCTAAAAATGAGCGAAGCTCTGCCAGAGTAGCGGGTCGCTTCCAGTCTCGTACTGCTGCTACCTTATCTGGGTCTGTAGAGACCCCCTCCTCTGATACCACATGACCCAAATACTTAACTCTCTTCTGGAAAAAATGACATTTTGATAGTTTGACCTTTAACCCCTGGCTTTCCAATCTGGAGAATACCTGATTTAACCGTTGCAAATGCTGTTCGACAGTTGAAGAGAAGATAATAACATCATCTAAATACAAAAGCAGTGACTGGTAGCGGCAGTCTCCAAACAGACGCTCCATCAGACGCTGAAAAGTACTGGGTGCATTACATAAGCCAAAAGGCATGCGATTAAACTCAAATAGTCCAAATGGTGTGCAAAAAGCAGTTTTTTCCTTGTCCTTGTCAGCCATCTCAACCTGACTGTACCCACTAGCCAAATCTAGTGTTGTAAACCACTGTGCTCCAGCCAACGCATCCAGAGATTCATCAATCCTAGGTAAAGGGAATGCATCCTTCCTTGTTTTAGCATTCAGCTGTCTATAATCCACACACATGCGTAATGTACCATCTTTTTTCTGTACTAAAACTATTGGTGATGCATATGGACTACTGCTTTCCCTAATAACATGACTTTGTAATAGCTGTTGAATGTGATTACGGACCAGATCATACTGAGAAGGAAGAATGCGTCGATAAGGTTGTCGTACTGGTGTTTCATCTAACAAGGGGATCTCGTGTTTCACTAAATTGGTACTACCCACATCTAGATCACTCCTGGCAAACACCTTGTTGTATTTTAACAACAAATCCCTTGCCTGTTGTTTCTCTTTACCATGCAGATTTTCAAACTCAGGTAGGTCCAAGTCTGTGTTATTTAAGGCATTTTCATGACTAGCAATGAATGCTGTACAACTATGTGAGTCAACAGAGACTTTTATCTTAGACTCTTCTGTCACCACAGTAGCAGTTTGAACAGTGGCCACAACTCTACGAGGTGCTAACCACACATCACTTATACCCACATTGGTAATGGGAACACACACACCACCCCTCCCTGCCTTCACTAAAGAAGGTGAAACCAACAAACCCTCCGGGAGGCTGCCCACCTCATGACTCAGAGGCTCAACTAACAAATCAGTAGGCTGGTGTACGGGCATCTGTGGGCATGTCACCGGCACATAACACAGACTTCCAGCTTTGACACAAAAAGATTTCTTACCCTGAACTCTGACCTGATGAGGGTCAGGGGAGTTGGCCATAGCTTCCATCATCTGACAGTATCTCAAGGTTCTTCTCCACCCCGTGGTGCTGACTTGAGTATAGGTGCTTCCCAGAGATCAGAGCCATATTGTTTACACAGATCAAGGTAAAGCGGGTTAAACACATTCATTCCCAACACCCCAGGTACATCAAGTTTCTTTCGCTTCATGTAACTATCAGTTGGATCCTCAACTATCAACACACCTTGACGAGGAAGCAATACACCCAACACAACAACATCAAGCTCTATGTAACCAAGGTAAGGAATTCTTAACCCATTTGCTGCTTTTAAACCCAACCAACCACAGTCCTTTAGGTCTTTATCCGACAAATGAGAAAAATTGTTTTTAAAAGCACTTTCTGTTAAGGTAGTTACCATAGACCCACTATCCAACAAACAATTTACCCTAACCCCAGAAAAATCCACCTCCCCCTCCAAGCATTCACCAACAAGGTTACAGACATTCGACCCATCATCAATGGAGCCATGAAAACCGCCCACCAATGTTTGGCTCTGCACACTGGCGGGTTCTAGTTTTCCGACTGCTTGGGGAGAACAGCCTGTTTAGGCTCAGTGTTTAAAGTGGCAGTACAATTTCTGGCAATATGCCCACTTTGGTTGCACCGAAAACAAATTTGCTTACCATCAGCAGTTCGGCTAGGACGAAAATTGCGAGTTCTGGGGGGAGGTAAAGTTTGAGGGGTCAAAGCCTTCAAAGTATAGCCGTGAATTCCTGCTTGATGTCGGAAAAACCGCTCATTTGGGAATAAACAGCGAACTCCAGGAGAAGCTACATGAGCTCGAGGAGGAGTTACATGAGCTTCGTGACTGCGAGCTGCTCTGGAAGCCAGCCCGGACCTTCCCTTCATCGCGCCCGCCGTGGAAGTACCACAAGCGGCGTGACGCTTCACCGCGCCCGCCATGGAAACGCCACAAGCGGCGTGACAGGAAACAGAAGCGGGGTAAACGCGGAGGTATCAGAGCTAGGCTAGCAGCTAGCCCACACAGGCCGGCTATTCCATCCATGGTTCTGGCTAACGTGCGCTCCTTGGACAACAAATTGGATTATATACGCCTGCTACGAACGACACAAAAGACTGTGAGAGACTGCTGTGTGTTTGTATTCACGGAAACGTGGCTCAACAACAACGTTCCGGACCATGCTGTCCAGCTGGAGCAGCTAACATGCTACAGAGCGGACCGAACCCTCGAGGGAGGTAAGACAAGGGGAGGGGGGCTCTGTGTTTACATCAACAACGCATGGTGTCGTGATGCTGCTGTGGTCTACAAACACTGCTCACATTTAGTGGAGTTCATGACTATTAAATGCAGACCGTTCTTTTTACCGAGGGAGTTTACAGCTGTTTTGATTGTTGCTGTATATATCCCCCCAAGCTCCAACAGCAAAGATAGAAGTGAGGCACTAAATGAACTATATCTGCACATCAGTGAGCAACAAACAGCCCATCCTGATGCTTTTCTCATCACGGCTGGTGATTTCAACCATGCAGATTTAAAGAGTGTTCTCCCAAAAACATACAGAAACATAAACTTTGCAACAAGAGGAAACAACACCCTGGACCAGGTTTACACCACCATGAAAAATTCCTACAGAGCCATCCCCCTCCCCCACATTGGTGCTTCTGACCATATCTGTGTTATGCTAAAGCCAGCATACAGGCCACTGGTGAAAGTCACAAAACCAGTCCGCAAGCAGATACGAGTGTGGCCAGAGGGGTCTTCAGAGGCACTCCAGGACTGTTTTGACACCACAGATTGGAGTATGTTCAAAGAAGCTGCTACCACAAACAACAACACATGTCTCCAGGAGTACTCAGACACTGTATGTTCATACATCACCAAGTGCATTGATGATGTAACCAACCTTAAAACCATCACTGTTCGGGCTAACCAGAAGCCATGGCTGACAGCTGAGGTTCACAGACTCATGAAAGCCAGGAATGCTGCCTTCAAAGCGGGAGATCAGGTGGGCCTGAGGGCAGCCAGAAACAACCTGGACCGGGGCATCAGAAAGGCAAAGAAGCAGTATTCTGGGAAAATAGCTCACCGTTTCAAGGACAGCAGGGATACACGCAGTCTGTGGCAGGGTATACAGACCATCACAAACTACAAACCACCCCCACAGACCTGTGACAGCTCAGCCTCTGCGCTGAATGAACTGAATGAGTTCTTTGCTCGGTTCGAGGCAAGTAACGGCACACCAGCACATAAACTCCCCCCCTCTCCTGATGGCCAGGTGCTGACGCTGTCCTCAGACAGCGTAAGGCGATCATTCATCAAGATTAACGCCCGGAAGGCCTCTGGTCCTGACAACATACCTGGTCGCGTGCTGAAGGACTGTGCAGGGGAACTCGCAGCGGTCTTCACGGACATCTTTAACATCTCACTGAGCCAGGCCATCGTCCCCACCTGTTTCAAAGCCACCACCATCATCCCTGTCCCAAAGAAGGCAACGCCCGCATGCCTCAATGACTATCGCCCAGTAGCACTCACCCCCATCCTGATGAAGTGCTTTGAACGGCTAGTCATGAAAAGCATCACATCTGTCCTCCCTGACTCCCTGGATCCCTTCCAATTTGCATACCGACCTAATCGCTCAACCGACGATGCCATCTCCTCTGCCCTTCACACAGCTCTCACACATCTGGACACGAAGGACTCCTATGTTAGAATGTTGTTCATCGACTTCAGCTCGGCATTTAACACCATCATCCCCCAACAGCTCATCCTTAAACTGGACAGTCTGGGGCTGAACACCTCAATGTGTAACTGGCTGCTAGACTTCCTGACCGGGAGACCACAGACAGTGCGGGTCGGGAGTAACACATCTAGCACCATCACATTGAACACAGGGGCCCCACAAGGATGTGTGCTGAGCCCCCTTCTATTCACCCTGCTAACACACGACTGCACACCATCGTACAGCTCCAACCACTTCATCAAGTTTGCGGACGACACAACAGTGGTGGGTCTCATCAGCAACAACGATGAGACGGACTACAGGAACGAGGTGAGCCGCCTGGCCTTGTGGTGCGGACACAACAATCTCACTCTCAACGTGGAGAAGACAAAGGAGATTGTTGTGGACTTCAGGAAGAAGGATGCCCAACATGCCCCTCTGACCATCAACAGCACCGCAGTGGAGAGAGTAGACAGCACCAAGTTCCTGGGAGTGCACGTCTCAAAGGACCTGTCCTGGAGCAGGAACACTGCAGCACTGGCAAAGAAGGCTCACCAGCGTCTCTACTTTCTCCGCAAGCTGAAAAGGGCTGGAGCTTCAACCCCCATCATGAGCACCTTCTACAGAGGTGCCATAGAAAGTGTCCTGACCAGCTGCATCACTGTGTGGTTTGGTGCATGTACTGCATCCTGCCGCAAGAGCCTCCAGCGCATTGTGAGAGCAGCTGAGAAGATCGTGGGCACCTCCTTGCCCTCACTGCAGGACTTACACAGCAAACGCCTCACTCGGAAAGCCCACCGCATGGCAGGTGATCCCACACACCCACTACACAGCTGCTTCAGACTACTGCCATCAGGGAGGAGACTGAGGAGTCTCCAGGCTCGAACCAGCAGACTGAGAGACAGCTCTGTTCATCAGGCAGTCAGAATGCTAAACACTCTGCCTGCTCTGCCCCCCCTCCCATTTGAACTGCCTTAACACTAAAACTTTCTCACACATTATCACTCAACACAAAGTTTTTCACTAAACTCTCGGTCATGTGCTCATACAGTTTGCACTACTTCTCATACTTGCACTAATGTCTGTATTACATCACTGCCTATAATCATAATACTGTTTACATTCTCTGTTTACATTTATTAATACTGTTTACTTTTATTACTACTGCTTACATGTAATTACTACTGTTTACATTTATTTACACTACTCTAATATCTACACCACTGCTGGTACATATACAGTGTGCTCTGAACGGTCTTATTTAGGGATGCCCAATGTGCCTTACTGCATATGCCACTTTTTGCCTCTATAACAACATCAACTACTACCTCATACATATACTGTGTACATTGACTCATACGCTGCTTTGCCACTTTGCAAATGTCAATGCTAGAAACCTTTAGTTTATTTTAGTTATACTTTTTATACTCTTTTTTGTGCTAGTATGCAAAAACTCAGGACAGTATTATGTTCATTAAATGTTTAATGTTTTAGTTTTAGAGTTGGTGTGGATTTTCATGCTCTTGCACCGCTATGCAAAAAAAAAAAAAACTCAGGACAATGTTAGTTTTACTATTTTATGCTTATGTCTATTATTATATGTTTCAGTGTTTCAATGTTTAGATGTTTACTGTTGCACCGAGGGACTGAGAGAAACGCAATTTCGGTCCTGTGTATGTCCTGTACAGTACATATTGCAGATCTGACAATAAAGTTGACTTTGACTTTGACTTTTGAACTCCCCATACTCAGAAGGGCGGGAGACAGAACTTTCACAAGAGGCAAACATTTCATTCAAGACTGGGTTGTTAGAATTACACTTGAATTTAGATGACTGATGTTCATATTGCGCCATCCACCTAGTGGCTTCCCCTCTAACATCCCGGATTGTCCACGCTGGGTTGGAACTGATTAAATCTCGTAGTCTTATTCTGAGTGCCTGCTCTCTCACACCATCACAGAACTGGTCACGTAAGTCTTTAAAGGATTCTGAAGCAGCGTGTACATCATTTTTGACTATCTGATCCATCAAGTCCATAAGAGCATGAGAATAATCAAGCAAAGACTCCCCCTCAAGCTGTTTACGGTTAAAGAATCTACGTTGTAAAGAGATTCTTGAATGCATACAACCATAGACTTCTTTAAGTACATCAAAAATACCTGTAACACTCTCCTTTGTAGCTGCAGGAAGAAATTTAATTTCAGTCCGGGCAGCACCCTCTAGATGTTCAAAAACAATTTGTGCCCGGTCCTTTTCCGTGAGCCCTCTTGTTTGCACATAATTACTCATCAGTTCAATCCATTCATCCAAAGTTAACGACTCTGCACCATCCAGTTTTCCAGAAAAGAACGGCAGTTTTCTGTCCTGCTGCACATAAATAACAGGAGTGTGCCTTACAGTTTCTGCAGCTCCTGAAGACGTTGATGGCCTTTCTGAGCCCGCGGCCGCTCCTCTGAGAGCCGCCAGCTGACTTTCAAGGTCCTTTATTCTCTGTGACATGGCCTGTTTATCCAGCACCTCCTGAGCTGCAGCGCTGCTGGACACGTCCATATTGAGGCCTTGTCACCAACGAGAAGTCCCACTCCCACTGTCCCTGCTGTCCTTATAATGTAACTCGTACACACACAAAAAAAAGAAAAAAACTGGTCACTTCCCGTAATTGTTTACCAAACAACGCCAAATGTTATGAGCCGATAAAAGGAACAATTAAACACTGAGAATAAATATGATTTACAATAATGATAATATTTATTTTAACATAGAAAAAGGGTTTGATTTAAAATTAACAGTACAGAATATTATTTAGGAAGTGACCCAAGATGTTTAAAACAGTCAGCTGCCCTCACATGCACTACAGAGACAAAAAACAAAATACATTTCAAAAAACAAGGCAGACCAACAAAAGACAAAAACTTTAAGGACAGCAGGTGACAGTGATCAACTGTAAAAACCAAGACAAATTTATTAAATACAAAACTTTAATAGAGTCACTCTTAAAACAATTTAAAAATCACTGCGCACCTGCGGCGTCTGATAAGCCCACACCCAGTCACAGCAGATCCCAAATGGCACAGAAAAGTGTGGCCCTACCAGACAAAAATAAAGAACAAACAAAACCATATACATACAATTTAAAACCCAGAAACCTGCAAGCCTACCTGTGGCGTCGAACCCCACACCCAGGTAGTCCTGCTTCAATCTGCTTCTTTAAAACTGTGTGGTCCTGTTGTAAACACATCACACATCAGAATAAAACCCACCCGTTTATAAACCACACCCAATATGTTTAAAAACAAGCCTTCAAACCTACCCCAAGCGCCTGCACCACAGCATGTGTGAACACAACATACCTGTCCACTCTCAGGAAATTGCACCCTGTCATCAATACTGACAACTTCCCTTTTCTAGAGGCTTACAGCACAGGGAAATTGTTCCACCTTGTGGTGCCACCTGTTACATATAGTAAACACAAAAAACAATGGCAGGTGAATCAAACTCATGTACATTTGCCCGTTCTTTTTGTAGCCATGAAGGCATCACTACATACTGCTAGAATGGAAAAATGTGAATGCATTGTAGCATGATTTTTTTTAACTCTTTTTTTTCCCACTTGCTATCAAAGGAAGGATTCTAATGAGGAACTATTTTATGAAAGAGTAAAGTTTTGGGAGATAAAGCAGCATGATTTAGTGCTAAGCAATGTTGCCTCACACCAAGAGGGTCTAAGGTTTAGGCCCTGGGTGGGCCTGGAGTGTTTCTGGGTCAAGTTTACATGTTTTTATGTAAACATATGCTTTTTTGTCTAGTACTCAGGTTTTCTCCCAGTGTCCAAAAACATGACGTAGTATCTCACATGTTTTTGACATGCTCACATCACTCACCAGAATGGCATCATATTAGAACAAAGCCTCAGTGAATGACACAATAATCAGGAAGATGCTATTTAAGATAAAGTAGAAGCAAAACAATAGCAGATGACTCTAAAAATCTTGCTAGGTCCAAAACTAGAAAAATGCTAGCAAAAAGCAAAAATTGTTAGAAAAAAAGTGCTAAAAAAAAAAAAAAAACACTATAAAACCATGACCGTGCTAACTGAGAGCCAGAAATAGCGATCTGCTTGCAAGATCTAGGATACAGTAGCCAAGCTTCATATGAAAAAATTAAATACATCCCTGAATATAAAAGAACTCCGAAATTACCAGCCACAGTCGGGTTGTGCCTGTGAGTTTCAAATTTTTGCTGCCAGATGGTCTTGTTTTCCGTAGCGATGGTGGTATAGTGGTGAGCATAGCTGCCTTCCAAGCAGTTGACCTGGGTTCGATTCCCAGCCATCGCAGTCAGATAGAGTCTGTTTTTCGTTACCTCTGTTGTCTCAGTGCCATAATCATTGGGTAACCTGTTGCAGACCATGTTTTGGAAGGAAGGATATCTAACCATAAAACTTGAATATGACTTCACATTCTATAGTAAACACAAAAAACAATGGCAGGTGAATCAAACTCATGTACATTTGCCCGTTCTTTTTGTAGCCATGAAGGCATCACTACATACTGCTAGAATGGAAAAATGTGAATGCATTGTAGCATGATTTTTTTAACTCTTTTTTTTCCCACTTGCTATCAAAGGAAGGATTCTAATGAGGAACTATTTTATGAAAGAGTAAAGTTTTGGGAGATAAAGCAGCATGATTTAGTGCTAAGCAATGTTGCCTCACACCAAGAGGGTCTAAGGTTTAGGCCCTGGGTGGGCCTGGAGTGTTTCTGGGTCAAGTTTACATGTTTTTATGTAAACATATGCTTTTTTGTCTAGTACTCAGGTTTTCTCCCAGTGTCCAAAAACATGACGTAGTATCTCACATGTTTTTGACATGCTCACATCACTCACCAGAATGGCATCATATTAAAAAAAAGCCTCAGAGAATGACACAATAATCAGGAAGATGCTATTTAAGATAAAGTAGAAGCAAAACAATAGCAGATGACTCTAAAAATCTTGCTAGGTCCAAAACTAGAAAAATGCTAGCAAAAAGCAAAAATTGTTAGAAAAAAAGTGCTAAAAAAAAAAAAAACACTATAAAACCATGACCGTGCTAACTGAGAGCCAGAAATAGCGATCTGCTTGCAAGATCTAGGATACAGTAGCCAAGCTTCATATGAAAAAATTAAATACATCCCTGAATATAAAAGAACTCCGAAATTACCAGCCACAGTCGGGTTGTGCCTGTGAGTTTCAAATTTTTGCTGCCAGATGGTCTTGTTTTCCGTAGCGATGGTGGTATAGTGGTGAGCATAGCTGCCTTCCAAGCAGTTGACCTGGGTTCGATTCCCAGCCATCGCAGTCAGATAGAGTCTGTTTTTCGTTACCTCTGTTGTCTCAGTGCCATAATCATTGGGTAACCTGTTGCAGACCAGGGGCCTCATGTATCAACCATGCGTGCGCACGTCACTTTCCACGCAAAGTGGCGTATGTATCAAATCTGATATGAACGGGAATATCTGCGCATCCACGTACAAATCCACGGCTGCTCCCCTGCTTGCGTACGCACGTTTCTGTGGTTATTGTTCCTTTGGCGACACTTACAGGTTATTCAGAGAAACTGTGTCCATGATATGAAAATAATCATAAATCCCACCAAACACACATGATTAACAATTATTACATCCACATGGACGCAATTAGATGAGTGGATATAAAAGCATGCGCCAAATAGTGGCAACGATATTGACAACAATGAGATGTGATTTCTTTAAATAAGAAGTTAACCAAGCTGTACCAACACGCCTACGTTTAGGTCAGTGTGTAGCGCGGTTGCCTTTAGTTCCAAAGGTCATGAGTTCGAATCTCGCATGGTACAACGTTTCTCTTTTTTTTTCGTTCCAGATTTAAATACACATGAAAACTATTTACAAAACAAGAAATCGTCTGCTTCCTTTCATTTCATGTATTGTTCTATTTCTTGTTGTTTTATTAAATAGTTTTCCTGTGTTCTTTAAATCTGGAATGAAAAAAAAAACGTTGTACCAAGGGGGAGTCGATCTCACGACCTTTGGGACGAAGGGCGGGCGCGCTCACCACTAACCTATACAGGCATGTTAGAGCAGATGGGTCAACTTCTTGTTTAAAAGTGGATGGTATGTTTTGCGCTAGGCGTGCCGAATAAAACCTTTTTCCGTGCTTCTCTGCCTCACTCAGAAGTGATTCCTGTTCACAGTCCGTGAAGTTCCTCTTTTTTCCACGTTCCGACATGATTTGCAATGGAGCAGAGACGACATTCCTGTCGTGCATGGCATATTTGAATGACTTTGCATATTCATACGGAGGCGTGTCAAAGGCGGAGTCGGCCACTCTCTCATGTGCGCTGAATTCCACGTTGATTGTGTTGTACATAAGGAATGTGCGTGGATACCGGTGTACGCACAGTTTGATAAATCTGGATTTTTTTGTGCGTGGACACTTTTCTGGATTTGTCCGTACGTGACTTTTCAGTAAGAAATCTACGCAAGTCTTTGTACATGAGGCCCCTGGGGCCTCATGTACAAAGACTTGCGTGGATTTCTTACTGAAAAGTGACGTACGGACAAATCCAGAAAAGTGTCTACGCACAAAAAAATCCAGATTTATCAAACCCTGCGTACACCTGAATCCACGCACATTCCTTTTGTACATCACGATGAACGTGGAACTGAGCGCACATGAGAGAGTGGCCGACTCCGCCTTTGACACGCCTCCGTATGAATATGCAAAGTCATTCAAATATGCCATGCACGACAGGAATGTCGTCTCTGCTCCATTGCAAATCATGTCGGAACGTGGAAAAAAGAGGAACTTCACGGACTGTGAACAGGAATCACTTCTGAGTGAGGCAGAGAAGCACGGAAAAAGGTTTTATTCGGCACGCCTAGCGCAAAACATACCATCCACTTTTAAACAAGAAGTTGACCCATCTGCTCTAACATGCCTGTATAGGTTAGCAGGGGCGCCGTATGGGGGGTAAAAGTTGGTACAATTCCAGGGGCCCTTGACTGAAAGGGGCCCGAGATTGGGCTTTTTTTTTTATTCTTTTTTTTCATGGTGTGATGGGCCCCTGATAATAATACATTAATGGTAGTAGCTTTGTTTTTACTTGTTTTAACAGTAAAACTTAAATATTATCTCTCCCAGACCAAAAAGCAAACATCAACATATTTAACAACACCCCCCTGTATCTGCATGAAATGGTATGTTCCTAGCTGCTTGACGCTGCTGGTGCAGTCAGAAGCAAGAAGGCTCGGCGCTGGGCTCTGTGTGACTTGAGGCATGAAAATGTTGGGTTTCCAGAAGTTTGTTCCTACCTTGTTCATAGATCTGCTGTTTTCACTAATTTGAGGTGATGATGACAATATATTTTAATCTAATTTGAATGTAAAGTTATACACGATGTAAGGTAGATTTTTGTAAATGTTATATAGTTACAATTTACAAATGTATATTTAAGTGTCTTTTATCTTTCAAGAATGTTTAGAGAATTTTTGTTTTGAATTTGTGCAATAAAAATAGAGATTAATATATGGCTTTTAGTGCATTTTTATGTGTAGTTTTTAATCTTGCTTTAAATAGTGAATTGCATACTCTATGCAGACGGTTGCATGTACAATTCACTAACAGTAAATATTGTGCTAGTACCAGTATTGGACCAAAGGAAGCAAGCCTTTAATGTTATTTATGTAAAACTTTTGCTGGATCAGTTAGCAGAGGTGGAGAAAGTACTCAAACACTGTACTTAAGTAAAAGTACAAATAAACAGACAAAAATGTACTCTAGTAAAAGTAGAACCATATTAATATTTTTACTTAAGTAAAAGTAAATAAGTACTTGCTTTTAAAAATACTTAAAGTATTAAAGTAAAAGTACTTGCTGAATGTATTACCTAATGCAATGGTCTACAATACCATTAAGTGTACATACTTATATTTTCTGTAATACATTAATAGTGTTGAGTCATTTTAATGAACAATGCTGCAGATAATACATGTTTTTATTGTGCTTACCCTGTGACACAGTTCACACTTAGACTTGTGATTCTTTGCATCAGAATTTCAGGGATGAGTTAAATACCATTAAGCAAACTAAGAAAGAGGAATGATTATATCTTTGAAAGTTTTTATTTAACATAAAACAAAACCAATGTGTCATTTTAACAGCACTAAACACATTTAAGTAAAAGTTGTCTGCCTGAAAAAAAGGAGCATTAGACCTAACAAAGGAACAGGTTCTGATCAGTTCTGCAGTTTGTCATCAACTCTAGTTAAAATATGTCAACCTTGTAATGGGTCAATAGTGAAGAATATTTTAACTTCCTGACACCATTTTCAAAACTTGGACCTGAGTGTCGAGACATTTGGAGAAATCTCTTGTCTCCTAACATCATGAACTGACACATTTTAATACTGCAGCAAGAATTTCTTGTTCAAGTTCAGAAGAAGTTGATTTTCAACGTTTTTTGAGTCCAGTCTGGATCTTTTGGGAGAGAGAATCTGTCCTGCTGTACTAAACAGTCTTTCAATAACATTTCAATAAGCTTTCAATAAGGCCTTGGGTGTTGTGTATCTTCTGGCTGAATCTCTGTAGTGGAATCCATTTTGTGTGTGTTAGTGGTGCTGTGGGTGCTCCCAGCTCAATGACATATATACTAAAATATACGTCACTGGTCCAGTTCTTCTTGAAGGTGGGTCTAACGTTACCTGCCCACTTTGCAGTGATTCAATGGACCAACTCCTCTCTCAACATCAGTTACTTTCAAACTAACGACAAATCAAAAAGCTGCAACGTGAATGTAACTTGTAACTCAACACATTATAGAAATGTAGTGTAGTAGAAAGTACAGATACTTTATGTAAAATGTAGTGCAGTAAAAGTAAAAGTACCCACATTTAATTCTACTTAAGTAAAGTACAAATACTGTACATGAAAAATATACTTAAGTACAGTAACAAAGTATTTGTACTTAGTTACATCCCACCACTGTCAGTTAAATTCTAGAGATGTGGCAAAAGCAGCTGTGCAGGGGGGCCCAATTGGATTTTTTTGTTATGGGGCCCAATATTCCTGGCGGCCCCCCTGCATGTGACTATACAGACGCAGAGCGCTGTATCTCCTGGTGCCTTTCTGCCATTCGTGAAGGACTTGTTGGCAGCTTAAATGCCCGGGCACATGTCCTAACTCCTGGTCAACTTGCTTGCATGGACTTCTACCGGGATTATCTGGATTGTCCACTAAGTCACGGTACACTTGAATATTCAGAGAGAACGACAGGCCTTTAGTCACAGTCATCCACACTCTGTATCATCTTAAATAAACCCACTTCTGAGCAGGGAACAGCAGAGTCACTCCAGGAGATGTAGAACTTGTAGACAAAGTAGAAAAGAGGGAAGAACTGCCGTTAAACTAGAGAAATGGCTTTCGTTTACCATCTTCTCCCTCCAAATTTCCTCTCCTCACTCCGTGACCTTGTGTGATCTCGTACTTTACATAACCAAGACTCCATTTATGGGTACGTCATTTTGACTGCTGTGACTTCTGACTGAGCCGCCACAGGGAACCGGTTTTTGAAACTCGTCCAGGTTCTGTTGTGTCTGACAGACAGTCGAGGTCTGCCAAGTGTTGCAATCTTAACATGTTTACAGTCGTATCAAATGAACGCGAAGGAGTTGTATGCTTCAAAACAAATATCTGAGTAAGGTATTTCAAGTATTGAGTATCTCAGAAAGGTATTTGTGCAAAATGATCGTTGCCTTATTGTTCTCATTCCTATAAACTTGTTGATATTTTATACAGTGTTTAGACGGTTCCGGCGTGACCAATACTCCTTTTGTCAGCATTACACGCACGTCATGATAAACAATCATGTTTGAACAAACAGTGTTTTTTAAAATGATAACATAATGAAAACTCTCACTTGTTTTCAGGCTTTGCTGTGGTATCAGACAGGAGAGGTGCTGTTCTAATTTTAGAGTTAGCTGCCCTAGCTTATTTATTTCAGACCAGGACATGCCTGAACCCTTCTTAATAGATTTGGTAACTACTGTGAGGGACAAATTGTACAGATTAATCCACTGGGGAAAAGAAAAAAGAAAAAAACTGAAGCAGACAGGCTATCCTTTAAAAATAACCAAAAAAATGCAGTATATAAAACGCGTATAAAAAAATCTGTTGCTGATGTAAAAAATACAAACAAGCAAAACAAAGATTAAAGTTGACTGCAGAGCTTCATTTGAAGGTGGCTGTGGTGCAGTGGTAGGGCAGCCAACGTTGGACTGGAAAGTTTTTTAGGTATGATTCCCCGGCATGTCCACGTCTTGGTGTCCTTGAGCAAGACACCTATTCCCTATCTGCTCCCAGGGCACTTATGGCTGTATGCTGTGTAGTGGACCTACCCAGGGTCAAACTAAGGTTCTTGAACTGTCCAGTGATGACCTTTACTGACCTCTCAGTAAAGCAAGACATTTACTACAAATTAGTCACATAGTCACCAAAAGAGACTACCGTATTCTCCGGCGTATAAGTCGCACCTTTTTGCCTACATTTCTAAGCCCTGCGACTTATAGGCCGGTGCGACTTATACGTCGATTTTTTTCAATATTTTGGTCATAATTTGACTTTGGTCAAAAACTCCAAAAATGGTGCAGTACCAGTTTCGGCCGCTATGGGCGCTAAGAAACCCTTTATAGTACCTACACTGTTGACATCTGCCTGGTCCAAAAATGGTGCAGTGACACAGAAGATGAAGACTTCAATGGTTTTGAATACCGTATTTTCCGGTGTATAGGTCGCACCTTTTTATGGTTTTTTCAAGGCCTGCGACCTATACACCAGTGCGACCTATTTATGGATTTTTTTTTCATATTTTTAGACCAATTTTTGGCTGAGTTATGGCCCTTTTTCCCTGTTGCATAAAATGGTGCAGTACCAGTTTCGGCCACCAGGGGGCAGTGCAAGTGCAGTACCAGTTTCGGCCGCTATGATCGCTAAAGAGGCCTGTACCAGTATTCTGCTTTATTTACAGATTTATTTGGGTGTAGCTGTAACTGTCAAAGTGCATTTCAATCAGCTGCACCTCCAGATGCTGCATATTTCAGCTCACAGTCAGCTCCACCTCCAGATAATAATAATAATAATAATGAATTCCATTTATAATGCACTTTTCATTAATAAAAATCTCAAAGTGCTACAAAGTGTAACAAAGCAAAGATCAAAATGAAACAAGTGATAAAATCAAATAAAATCAATAATAATATCGACTAAGATCAAAGATAAAATCATGTGGATGCAGATTAGGCTTGCTTAAAAAATAAATAAAATAAAACAAGTGATAAAATCTAGTAAAATATAATAAAATTGCTGCAGCTATCCTGCACTGGTTTCCACAGCAGCTGCAACTCTGAGCAGATCACCTTCAGCTGCAACTGATTTGTCATTTATTAACAAAAATTAAAGTGAGACACAGTCTTACAAAAAAGGCAGCCAACAAACATTTTTTTAGGAGTCTGTAGTTTAATTTTAATGATGTTGGTGGTATTTACATTTTGAAATAAGCTGATTTGTAATAATTTATTAACAAATATCAAAGTGAGACACAGTTTTACAAAAAAGGCAGCCAACAAACATTTTTTTAGGAGTCTGTAGTTTAATTTTAATGATGTTGGTGGTATTTACATTTTGAAATAAGCTGATTTGTAATAATTTATTGACAAAAATTAAAGTGAGACACAGTCTTACAAAAATGGCAGCTAACAAATGTAGGTGCGACCTATACACCGGTGCGACCTATTTACGGATTTTTCCAGTTTATTGATAAATATTAGACACTGCGACCTATACACAGGTGCGACCTATACACCAGAAAATACGGTAAATAAATAAAAACCATAAAATAAATACAGTATCTGTTTCTGTCATCATTTTAAACTGAGACACGTTTTTTACTGTAATGTCAGCTAATAAAAATATATTTTTATGTGTTTATTTTCATTCATTCATTCATTCATTCATTCAACCTTTATTTATACAGGCTAGCCTCGTTGAGTCACGGGGACTCATTTACAAGAGGGACCTGTCTCACTCACACCAAACAACCATCCACTCTCACACTCACACCTAGGGTCAATTTAGAGTCACCAATCAGCCTAACAAGCATGTTTTTTGGTCTGTGGGAGGAAACCGGAGTACCCGGAGGAAACCCACGCATGCACGGGGAGAACATGCAAACTCCACCCAGAAAGGCCCCGGACCGGGATTTGAACCGGCAACCTTCTCGCTGAGAGGCAGCAGCTCTACCAGTTGTGCCACCGTGCTGCCCAATCTTTAAAAACTGTGTTAGGATAGGCTAAGTGCTATTGTCTTATCTTTAAAGATAAATGATGAAAGACACAAAATATACAAAAATTATGTTCATTTATTAATGAAAAGTTCAACTAAGACACATCAAACAAAATACTGTAGTTTTTATGTGATAATCTTGTCAAAAGTCCTTCCAAACAATTTGGCAGCCAGTCCAAAATAATGTTCATTTATTAATGAAAAGTTCAACTAAGACACATCAAACAAAATACTGTAGTTTTTATGTGATAATCTTGTCAAAAGTCCTTCCAAACAATTTGGCAGCCAGTCCATTTTGGGCAAAACACCAGTTCACGTGAGGTGCGACCTATAGGCCGGTGCGACTTATAGGCCGGTGCGACTTATACGTTGATTTTTCCATTTAATTGGGCATAATTAGGTTGGTGCGACTTATACTCCGGTGCGACTTATACGCCGACGAATACGGTATTTCTATCTTTGATTTTAGGCTGATGAGATCAAAAGAATAACTTTTGTCATTTTCATGATGTGTGCTTTTAAGCTATGTTATTCTGTAAGAGTTTAAACTGTGTTCACTGCTGTGTTAAAGTTGAAATCTCGGGTCACATAGACCAGACGGTTTTGTTTAGAGAGTCAGAAGACAGGTTAATCCGTTGTTTTTCATGAACAAGGCTCCAGCTTCTCTGTCTTTTCCTAAACAAATCTCCCTCTGCTCTGGCTGTAACCTTGGGTCGCGATAACACAAGCTCACTCCTCTCTTTGATCCTGCTTTTAAGTTCTAACTGTGCGGAAACGCTTCAGAGTTTCTGGGAGCTTCAAAAGAGATGTGAACCTTCCCAAAGAGCTGAATGACCACCAGTCACGCGCTAAGGACTCGTCATCCAGCTGGGACTGATAACATGTTGTTATGGGTCCACTTCGAACGAGCGTAAGCTCAAAAACTTTGTTTATTCCCTCCTGGAATAAGTTTATCTTGAAGTCAGAGGCCAGGAGCTGACATATTCTCTGATGACCAAGCGAAACCAGGAGACGTTGAAACGTAAACTAGAACCAGTTTTGGACGTGCTGGGACTAAAGGACTCTGTGCATCTGAAGGCTGGTGTCATTTCTTTATCAGACTCGTCGTCGAAAGGTAAAGAGCTGTTTACAAAACGTACCTGGATTTTAGCAGAAGTCGGATGAGAAGTGTCACTCTGGTATCATGCTCACGATAATTTCTTCTTAAATCTTTCCTCCTACTCTTTTCCCTCTCAATCTAAGCTGGAAACTAATTAAGTTTAAAGAGCCCTCAGACTAAATATGTTTAACATCTAGTATTGAAGTCTGTTGTGTTAAATTCAAGTGTGCTGACGTATTTAAATTGAAAGAAAGTGAAATCATGTCAATCAAGTGTAATGGTGTTAATTTAGTTGATTCATTTTAAATAAATGATAGTGTCTCTTTGACATATCAAGCTAAGTTAACGTGTCCATTGTCACTTTATAGCTCTGTTTATGTATCCATCATAAAGATCACAGAAATATTGGGTAAACTGAAAAAGAAAAGAATCCGTGAATTTACTATTCAATCTGAATAAGTAAATTAATTAAGGTAAAGAGGTCAGTATTAATATTGACCTCCTCATAATCCTTTACAGCTGCTCCACTTGTGGGATTCTCATTTATGATGGGTCAGATACAGAGCCCACGTTTCTTCGTTGTGTGATGATGACCATACATAGCACTTTCTTTCATTTGGTCACAACTGCTTTCTTATAGCACCACACACATTTAGACTCTCTTGATTATAGGAAATGCAAGTGAATTTCATAATGTAAACAAAACTTTATTTTCATTAGTTTACTGATTGGCATTATGCAGTGGTGGGCAGCAATGGAGTACATTTACCAGTACTGTACTTGCATGCTCTGAGTATCTTTACTTTACTTGAGTATTTGTGTTTTTTGGGAACTTGTGACTTTCACTCCTCTACATTTAGACAAATGTACTTTTGACTCTATTACATTTCTAGGAAGCTTCTTGTTACTCGTTCCTTTTGGCTCAGCTTTGTAATCCACTGTTTCTGTTTTTCTTTCCTTAAATGCACTTGGCCAGTTGTTGATTCAGGTATTATGCTAGATTTTTCTGTGCAGAACATTCATTGTTTTGTTAGCGTTTATTTTAAGTATGGCAGTACGTCAGTTACCGTCAGCGTTACTGTTTCCTCTCTCGCGTTGCTGTTGCTATCAGTATTTGCACTTTTACACATGTACACAATGCCGTGTATGAATATTAAAGCTGAGGAA
The DNA here is from genome assembly GCA_038048925.1 of Garcialebias charrua. Classification (NCBI taxonomy): domain Eukaryota; kingdom Metazoa; phylum Chordata; class Actinopteri; order Cyprinodontiformes; family Rivulidae; genus Garcialebias; species Garcialebias charrua. Next base: position 20,560 of record JBBPBX010014122.1, read on the forward strand.
AAGACTAAATGTGCATCATCCTTTAGAGATTTTCATGGCTTTCCAGAGACATGTAAAATGCAGGGAAGATATTTGTGGTTTACAGGTTTTATTAAGGCATGTGGTGTTGCCATGTATCAAAGTGGTTCTACATTGCCACCTTTTGTTTAGATTAGTTTAGTTTAGTTTATTCTCGCATAAAAAGAATCAAAATAAATAATACCGGTACATACTACATACTTCCTAAGTTTAATGTCCGCCATTACTGAAGACTCACTGGCAGACACACAAAGCAATGGCTTCAGTGTAAGAAACCATCAGGTTGTTTCAGAGTTACAAGGTTTTGTACAATCACTCAAAACAATACAGCAATGTACTGATATTAGAAAATATAGTATGCGTTTTTGAATACTCAAGTATTTTTAAATGTATGTGGTGTTGGATTTTACAGCCTTTTTATTTTATGATTTTTAATTGGGGGCTCGTCCGGGATTTACCTTTTATTTCATGGTTAGGCCTGCACATGATGCCATGTGCTGTTGTTCTGCTCAGAGAACAAAGAAGCACTTTTTCCTGCTGAACAGAAGTGAGCAGCTATTACCGGTATCTTACCTGCGTCAGGTGCACTCAAAATGTTTGATTAACATGTGATTATATAAAGTCAAAGTCAACTTTATTGTCAGAACTGCAATATGTACAGGACATACACAGGATTGAAATTGCATTTTCTCTCAGTCCCTCGGTGCAACAGTAACCATTTAAACACTAAAACACTGAACATTTAATAAACATAAGCATAAAATAGTAAAAGTGTAACACTGTCCTGAGTTTTTGCATAGTAGTATAAAAGTATGAAAATTTACACCAACACTAAAACACTAAACATTTAATGAACATAAGCATAAAATGAAATAATAAAAGTGTAATACTGTCCTGAGTTTTTGCATAGTAGTATAAAAAGTATAAAAAGTATATCTATAAAATAAACTGAAGGTTCTAGCATTGACATTTGCAAAGAGTGGCAAAGCAGCATATGAGTTAATGTACACAGTGCAGTATATGTATGAGGTATAAAGTGTGAGCTTGTAAAATTAATATTAGTACAGTATATGTGAGATTATATGTAAAATATAAAGCAATCAATGGGTCTTCTAACCTAAAGTTGGACCTGTACTGTAAATGTAATCAAAAACAACACGCACACACATTTGTATGAATGCATCAGAATGTGACATTTCAAAGCTTGTAAAAATATATATAATGGAATAAAAGGCTGTAAAATCCAACAGTACTTTTGAATACTTAAGTATTTTCAAAAGTAAGTATGATACTTTAACTTGAGTATTTGGGGGAGTGGTGGCACAGTGGTTAGAGACGGTGGGCTTGTGATTGGAAGATTGCCAGTTCAAGCCCCGGTACGGACAACATAAAAAAATGTGGGTGGAAAAAGGTGAAACACACCTCCTCCACCCTCATACACCCCACTCTGGGCCCCTGAGCAAGGACCTTAACCCCCCACCATCTGCTCCCTAAACAGGTCTCTCTTGAAAATGAGTTCTCGTGGCTCAATGAGACTACCTGGATAAATAAAGGGTTAAATTATTATTATTATTTTAATATCCCCCCCGCCCCCAAAAAAAGAAGAAGTTTAAAACAAAACAACTGGACTTTATCTGTAACTGAAGACATTAGCTTCTCATCTGAGAAGCTTTCTCATTTCAATCAAACAACGAGTCAAGGGACTAACAACGACCTATGATCCTCTAGAGTGACAGGTCAATCTGCATGTGTTAATCTCCATTATGCAAGTTTACAGAGCACCACAGCTTTATGCCGGGTACCCACCAAACTTGTCAGAACGCTCCTGCCGCCCCCTTTTGGCCGCTTGTCACGTTCACACAAAGCCACTGAAGACGCGTCTGATGACGCGCACTAGGGGGAGGCAGAGGAGGGGGTCTAGCTCGTTTTCCGGGTCAGTTGTTGTGTTTCATGCTGCTGGCAGATAAAATCAGCAGCACGTGAGCATCGTTCCTACTTGAGTGAGTTTTCTACGAGCCGAACTGCAGCTCCGACAGTCTTTGTTGAGATTAAAATGTTTTTTTATGTTTGGGGTGATCGTACGCTGGAGCGGACAGCAGCAACTGTAAAAATTCCAAGTTTCTTACCGGAGTCTGGTTCCAATTCATGGAGGCTCGATGGGGTAAGTTTAAAAAGTCCAAAAAAAGTCCTGTTGTCGTTGTGTCATCACATAGCAGAGGCTCTCCCGATTGGTTGCTGGACACGTCGAGCAACGTCGAGCCGCAAAATATCAACTTTGTCGATCTTTAGCGGCTTGACGCTGCTCAACGCGTAGGTTGCTTCGGACGCGCGCGTGCGCGGAAAGGAACTGCCGCGTGCTGAAGCGCCGCTTCAAACACTCAAAACGCGCCGCTTCGCCATACGCCGTGCCTCGACGCCTCTCCACATAGACTTTCAATGTAAACCGGCCGCTTCCGTCACCCGAAACGAGTCCGGTCGGTACCCGGCATTACAGCTTGAACCTCACACTCCTTGTTTTATTGAAGTGAGAAAGCTCCTTGGATGAGAAGCGAAACGTCTTCAGTTACAAATAAAGTCCAGTTGATTTGTTTTTTGACTTTTTTTGGATTTACCATGTCCTGGATGACTGAGAATCTTCACCAACGTTTTAACTTGAGTAAACTTTTGACTGAGCAACTTTTACTTGTAGTTGAGTAAATATGACCATGAGTATCGGTAATTTAACTTAGGTGCTAGTGTTGAGTACAGGTAGTCCTCGACTTATGATGTAGATCTGTTCCTACGCAGCGTCGTAAACCGATTTTCGACATAAGTCGAAACATACGTACATACTGCACCATATACATGTACAGTACTGTATTACCAAGCACTTAGCCTATCCTAACACAGTACCCTAGATAAGTATCAAAAAACACATACATTTGGGAGCCATAATGAAGGGAAAAAAGAGCAATTGCCTACTGGGATGCTGGGGAAGCCGTGTTCCTCCGTCCATCGGCCGTATTCTCTATTACGTTTACGGTGTAAAACCGCCGTCCAGCTCGGTCCATCTGCCGTATTCTATATTATGTTTACGACGTAAAACCGCATTCACAGTACAGTTTTATTTGTTTTTTGAATGCCCAGAGGACCAGACTTAGCTTTTTTACAGTGCAGTATTCCGCTGCCTCTACGCTTACGAGATAAAACCAGAAACTGCGTAACTCGGCTTTTCAAAATTTTTTTTAATATATTTTTTTAATGGGAAAAGCATCGTAACCACGAAACGTCGTAACTCAAGACCGTCGTAACCCGAGGACTACCTGTACTTTGTCCACCACTGGTGGTTTAATGCAGCTTGATGAGACACGTCTTGCAGCCTTGTTGTCATTCACAGCAGCCACCCATGCAATATTAAAACAGTCCTTGCAGGCAGATGATTGTGTTCCTCCATTGTAACAGAGTTGAAAAAGTGCTGGCAGGACAAACAAGTTGAAAGCAACACACTCAGAAGAGAAAAAAGCATTTTTGCTTTAGCTGGGCTTTGTTTTGAGATAAAATGGCATTTTTAAATCATTTATCTGTTTTCTGTTTTTTTTGTGCACCTTTCAACAGCACTTCTCATCTGGTGCTTTTAGCTCCACACTGTGCTGAAAACAAGCCCCTGTTCTCATTTTTTGTTTTTGTTTAACAAATATAGACTCCCCCTCGGTGCTGTTAATGCGTTGTGCATGATGGGGATGACTGTACATACAGGAATAAGCTGGATAGATGGTAAGCTGGCTTTTTGGCTTCACCTGAGTGAAACCATTGTGTGTGTAACCCCACAACACAAGGGTCAGAGAAAGAGAAAACCGTGTCCCTGGATGTGCACGCAGTGGACACAGTTTGGTCAAGGAGCTCCTATTTACACAAGGCAGAGGAAAGGAGGAGAAACTTCTACCGTACAAGGTTTTGAGCAGAGCGCACATTGAGCTCATTTCGGTTTTCACACGTGGAGACAGACGGGAAAACACAACCCTGTTATCTTAAATAAATGTATACATGGTTAAAGCAGTAGACTAATTGGAAGAAATTGGACTTTAACTCATCCAAACTGGTAGTTTTTGATAATTAAAATGAAGGTTACCGTGCTAACTCTGCAGACTTCATTGTACTCATTCCTCTTTATTTTGTTCCTACAAGCCAAGATAGACCAGATCCAGATAAATTAGTTTTGGGACATAAAGCGCAATTGTGTGGGACAATATGGGATTATAGTAGAAATTAGATGTTTTATATTGTAAGGGCTTTACATTATATTGTAAACACAACATTTGAGCCAAGATGGTGTAGTGGCAGGGCTTCCGACTTGGGACCCGAAGGACGCGGGTTCGCGCCCCGGCCACTACACACCTTGGGGTGTCTATGAGTGCACACCTAATTCTCCAGCTCCCCGGGCGCTTTCTATGGCTGCTCACTGCACCACCTGGTGGTGGTTGGGTTAAATGCAGAGACGAATTTCGTCTGTGTATGTTTCCCATACACATGATGACAAAAAAGGACATTATTATTTCTAACTTCTACCATCACCCTGATTGCACATTGAGACCATTTTTTGTTTTCAGGAAGCGTTTTCACGATAGCTCATGGTTGAAATTTAGATTTGAAGTTTCGATAAATTTTTCCTGTCAAACATAAGTAGGAAGTGGAGTTGGTGCTGCTTTTAATTCAACAGAGACATATCAAAGAACAGGATCTCTTCGTTGTTTACTGTTAAATAATGGAGCAAATTATTACCAAACTAACTTGGTGTTCCTTGTGTTCAGTCCCACAGAGGAGCACCTGGTCATTGTATCCTTGCTCCAAGTCATCTAGACCAGGAGTCTGCAACCTTTACAATCAAAAGAGCCATTTACACCCCTTTATTCAAATCTGGAGCCACAACAATCTGGTACATCAGACCCGTGGACCAGTTTAGGTTTGTTAGAGGGGACTTTTCTAGCCAGTAGGGGTGACTTTTTAAAACTAAAAATATCAAAGGGTTTTTAACATTTGATATTTGTACAATGTAAGACAAAAGAAAAGACCGGATTGTTGTAAAGAAAGAAAAGAAAACTAGATTTTAACAATTTTGTAAAAAAAAAATTAAAAAATGAACTGTGCAGACCTATTTTATTTTTGTTGTGGAAAAAAACAAGTACAGTATTTTCTGGTGTATAGGTCGCACCTGTGTATAGGTCGCATTGTCCAATTATCACCAATAGATTGGAAAAATCCCTAGATAGGTCGCACTGGTGTATAGGTCGCACCTACGTTTAGCTCTGCTGCAAATGTCTGCCACAGGAGCGCACAGCAAGGCTTTTAAGAAGATTAACACTTAAAAACAATTATTTGTTTGATAAAAATTATAGCAAATATATGTCTGAGCTGAACTTTTCCTTAATAAATGAATGTAATTGTGAAATGAGCTGGATTAAAAAATTTGTTTCGCCGAAAGTGATAACAAGCCATATATAGGTCGCACCTGAGTATAGGTTGCAGGCCTTGAAAAAATCATAAAAAGGTGCGACCTATACACCGGAAAATACGGTATCCTACTTTGAAGAGATGAAAAATACAGTGTGTATGGATTACTCTTTGTATTGTTCTACGATTCGCAAAAAGACAGGAAGACTGTTAAAACGACCCTTTTTTATTTTAGTACGACCAATAAAATTCAGTTTTATGTTAGTTTTGTCAAAGGTTGAAAGAGTCGCTGTTGCTGGACCAAAACGCCACTTGTGGCTCCAAGCCACAGGTTGCAAACCCCTGATTTAGATTTTTCCAAAGTCATGAGTTGAATTAAATACGTTTTGAGATTTTGCCCCTTTGCCGTGGTCTAAATCACCTTTGTAAATTCTGAACTTTAAACCCACTTGGATTTTACATAATTGATCAGATATTGCATGACTGACCCCTAAATCTGCACCTGTTTAGATGTTTTTGTTTTCTGACTGTATGAATTGCTTTTTTCTCAGTTGAAAAGTAAAAAGTTCAATTTGCACACTAGAACATAAAAATGAGGAAAACTTATTTTTGATTTGGTTTTATTTAATTTTTTTATTTAATTAATTTATTTATTTGTTCATTTTACATTTTGTAAAAAAAACCCATTTTTACATTTTAACAATCAAATGAAAAAGAAAAAAAAAACGTAATATTAAAGGAGACAGGGAGAAGAAAAATCTTATTTTACCTGCCCCTTATTTCTATAATAATAACAAACAAAAAAAGCGAGATCAATAAAATAACTCAAATATACAAATTTCCAAGCCACTCAACAATGATACAAAATTTAAGCTATTTACATGATTTGAATACACATTTAAGTTTTAGTACAATTTGACAATTTGAGTATTTAGTATCTAATTAACATATTAGCTTTAATAATTTTTTTAAAGACTGTAAGTGAGTTAGTAGTTTTAATTTCATTTTCTAAACTATTCCACAAGTCAACACCTTGGATTGATACACACACCGTCCTTTCAAACTTGTTCTGTATTTTGGCTTTGCAAAAATCTCTATTCCTTTCAGGTTGTAACAGCTCATTCTTTTTACAAAATTTACTTGAACATTTAGAGGCAATGAATTTTTATGAGCTCTTACCAACAAAATGTTGTAATTTACCAAATCATAAAACTTAAGCAACCTAAGTTGCTTAAACAATATAACCAGAGCAAGTGAAATGAAATTCTTGGGAGTGGTGATAAGCTCACTTGGAAACAGCAAATTAACTCTGTTAAAACCAAGATATCTAGATCCACAGGTGTGTTGTATAAAGTTAGGGATTTGTTGAATGAAAGAGCGTTGTATTTGCTCTATAATGCCAAAGTTGTTCCACACTTGATTTACTGTATAGAAGTTTGGGGAAAGGCGTGTAAAACCTTGACGAACCCTATATTTATTTTACAAAAAAGAGCAGTGAGAACTATTGCGGGAAAACCTTACTGCCATCCTTCGAATATATTGTTATTCAAATTCAATTAAAAAGGATGTTGGGATGGCTATGCAATTCATCACTTTTAGGTTACCGGTATATAAAATTTGGACAAATTTGACTTTTGCTAGTGTTTTAGAAGACTACGTCAGATTAAAAAGGAACTAGAGCATCACGGGTATCATTCTGAACTTTGTGAACAAAATAAAACCTTCTGGCATTTTAAAGCTGAATGAGGCAATGTCTTCTAAAATATGTTAAAGGAATACAGTGTTTTACTGCCTATTCAATTAAACCAGACAGATTATTTTACTTCATGGTGATCCTCCTGCCTCCATATATAAACAGTAGACAAATGTACCTGACATTAAGCTATCTGTGAAATTCTTATGGCAATTTATCCATTTTAGTGCAGAAGTGGAGAAAACTGACTCATCACATCAACCAGCTGTCAGAACTTCACTCCTCAGGAGAGACGTTTGCACCGAGACCCGAACCATTTTGCAGTTTTGGAGTGGCTTTTAGTGCCTTTTACTGTTTTTAGTATTTTATAGCAATTATTAGTTGGAAGTAATAACATCTTAATGGAAATGACTCAATCTTGTTTTTTTCCAAGAATCAGAGTCCTGACGCCTTTAGCTTCTGATTTCAGTGGGGTTATTTTTTCCATCTGTTGCTCCAGATGCACTTTACTTGAAGTCACCCTCAGTAGGAACACCCCCTGTTGCGATAAGGGTAACATGGACGTTAAGAAAATAGTACAAACAGGATTAAACCATAAATTGGGGAAGGAGTGAGTGACTTTAAGAGGAGAGGAAGTGATGAGAGCAGACAGTGTTCCTTTACTCGTTTTGGATGACTCCTTACATAACAAGATCTCTCTGAGCTAAGCTTTAAAAGAAAAATAATAAACTGTGTAAAGTACAGTTAAAGTCACACTGGAGGAAATGTTGTGACCAAAATCCTACAAATGTCTTTAATTTATGAGCATTCGCGTATCGGGGTTAAATATCTGCAGATACAAGACACAAGCCTGAACTCAAGCTGATTTTATTTCTGGTAATCAAAAATAAAGGCAATTTAATGTTTTTTTTTTTTTTCCCGTGTGCAACATTATTGTTTTACGCCTATAAAGTGAAGCATTTGGGAGAACTGCATTCATTGTTGAGTTGGACACTACAAAACAAATGTCTTCTTTATAAATCGTTGCACTCCTTATACAACCTTAGACGACACAGTGACAATATCTTTTTGTTTGGTCACGGTGAGATTAGGCTGAACGGTGTCGGCAGCAGAGCGGCGTGGCGGTGGGACCAAGGATTCTTTTCATTCTCAAGAGTTCATTTGTAAACCGTGCGTTTGCTTTGACTGACTTGCTTTGGATGCAGTTTTGCCTTTACGATGGTAACCAAAACACCGCAGAGCTGGCGCCTCGACAGCATTGTTAACCTTCTGTAGAGGCTTTCTTAAGGAGATTACTACAATCCAACGGGAAATGACCTCCGTGCTCCGTGGCTGCACGACCAAAAGCAACACCTCATCATGCCAGCGTGTCCCACCCTCTCTCCGTACGTTTAAATTCTGCACGCCAAAGCCATTTATTGACTTTTTTACATTTTGTCACGGTGCCAGCCGGCTCACTTGGCATTTAATCTGCTACGTAGCTGTTATTTTCAGCCTGGGAAGAAAAGCATGTGCGTGTTCGTGACTGACAACACTGGCCACCACTTAGCGTGCACATCAGCAGTAACAGAAAATCTCTCGTCATGTGTCTCGTGTCCTTCGTAACTTTCTTCTCACAGTCTTTTGTCACATCTGTCCTCGGTTTTAGCCACGCTATAAAACAAAGCACTCCGCGCTGTTTACTGTATCAAATCAGCTTGATCTTGCATTTTTCTAATACTTGCATGCCACGTAATCTGATCCCATCATGTCAGATGGCCTAATCTAGCAGATGACGTTGCAGACCAGGTTATATAAATGACTGGCTGGATGTCACGGCAACTAATCACCATAATCTGTCCAAATCATTCATGGAACAGGGTGTAAAGAGGGGAGAGCAGACAGATGGATACATTTTGTAGTTGTTGTTTGTGGCAGGTGAAAGGAGTTTTTGTTTTGATATTTTACTGCTGTAGTAATACTGCGGTGAAAACAATTGTAAATCAACTTCTGGGCTGTGCTCTTTCACCTGTGCACCACATCACTTGTTCATGTGCGGCTCATTATTGTGTTTTTGTAATGCTGAATCAGCAAATGGGTTCAGCCTTCATGCTGTTTGCGCTCATATCCTGCTGCATGTTTGTCCATGCAGCAGGAGGTAATATAGGTATGCGTTTGTGTTTGTGTAGTGCAGTAGTGTGAGATGTGAGGAATGCAGAATATGTGTGTGTGTTGTTTGTCAGCACATTGTTTCCCACTCTGCCCTCCCCAGGGAGGTGGTCATCAAAAACAAGCAAGCTCTCAGGTGATGACGACGAACAAAGAAACCTCGTGGGAAGCAAATTCTTTAAACAAGGCTCTGAACACTTGAATGCAAAAAAACTGGAAAGTAAAAATAAAAAACTGATTTATTTGTAAAAGTACTTAATGGATCATTTTGGCCAACAGGAGAAGCTGTTGTATTCAAACCTGGTCATTTGTTGCCCAAATATTTTGTTCAATTGAGTCCACATGACTTCTGAAAGGCTCAGGATTCAAATGCATCAGGTACAAAGCACACTCAGCACATTGAAGGCTCCCCCATAGCTCTGCGTATAGGGCTGTACGCGTGTCCGTACCGCGTGCTGTACGCAGGCAGTTCACCCGCACAGCTCCGCGTTCGTTCTCGCGCTCATTCTCGCGTTTTCGCACCAAATTCTTGACGTCATTTGAGCAGCTGCAGGGCAGAGCGTTTACCTATGGGACAAATTGAGGTCGCTGATTGGTCATTTGCTGACACGCCTACTGAATTGATTGACAGGTCGGGTGGGGAAAAAAAGGCGAGAGCCGGCAGCTTCAGCTGCAGCGGTGTTCTGTGTTTATATGTTAATAAAAAGTTCTAAAAAATAAAAATATAAACAGGGAGCACTTGTCCTGCAGCCCACACATCAGACCAGCCCACCAGGAAATCTGCAGCCACGTCGGACCTGAGTTTAATTCGCTCGTGACAAATTCATTCATTTCTCATCATTTCAGTCATGGAGTCAACGGAGGAGGAAGCGATCACTGCCTTTTGGCAAAAAAAACAAACAAAAGAAAAGGCCAGATAAGGGATTAAGAAGGGGAATTTAATACATTAGTGTCTCATACAAAACAGTCCGGCGTGCCAGGCAGTTTATTGTGCGACAACGCGTTTGCGTACGCGGTCGTAAAATTTGAGCTTTGCGCGTACATGCCCTGCGGGGATATGCTTGTGCCTCTGCGTACTAACGGCGTAGAGCAGCGTACGGCCGAACGCAGAGCTATGTGGGGGCCTTAAGATGTCCCCTGCAGCCTGTCCTGAGCAACACAAAGTGCAGACTCACATTTCAGCAATGAATCACACGGTTAAAGGAATAATCAACTGCTTTTTATTCAAGTGGACTTCCTCGTTGGGGCATTTCTAACTACAAACACAAGGAATGCCTAATTAGAACAGGGCGTCCCAAGGATTAAAAATACTGTTTAAACAGTTGTTTAGTTGTAAAGTCCTCTGCTGGGGTGGAAAACACCTTATCGTTTGAGTCTGTTATGATTTAGAGGGCAGCGATAAAAAAAAAAAAATATTTATATATATAATAAAATTATTGATGCATCTTCATGCAATTACTGTATAAGCACACTTGAAATTAAATCTTGTGAGTTTAATCTCTCAGACCTAAAATAAACTTTATTTTAATTCATTGTTTTTATTCAAACAAAGTTTTGGGAACTTAAGGAGTCAAATTGTACGCTGATATAAGAATCTGTGGCGATAATGTTTATCATCCATCACAGTAGAGCAATTTTTACTGGCTTTTTTCAGTGCATCTAACTTTTTCATCAGGAAAAGCTGTGTTAATTTCTCTGATATAGAATCATATTTTTTGTAGCCCCAACATGCGAAACATGGTCCACAAGCTCTGGATTTCAATAGCTGAATGTGATAAAAAAATTACAATCAAAGTAGAATTACACAAATTTGTTTCACGTCCTCTTTTCAGATTTATGTGGAGACTTCATGTCGCTCACTCAATGATTCTTTATTAGCAGCAGCAGCTACAATAGCTTGTTTTTACTTCTCCCCCCTCCCCGGTGGCAACATGTGTCTCAGTGAACCTTGTGTTGTGTGCACGCCATGAACTGTCAGGGCGTTGCAGTTCTGCACGTCAGAGTTCCACCTTTTGTGTTTCTCAACACGACGACGTTATAAAAAAATTAAATGATAGTCCATTTTTGACATTTTTTTAATTTAATCCGGAATCGTTCGGGTCTGCATCTTGATGCATCTAAAACCAGATTATTACCTACTGATATCTACATGTGAGGAGGAAAATTCTTATTTTAAAGACTGGAAAATCTAAAGTTTTTGTTTAAAAAAAAAAAGAAAAAGTTTTTGCTCCTTAAAAGAAGGTTTGGAGATAAAATAATGCAGTAAACAAAATATAATTCATAGTCTCCTCTTCTCTCATGAATTATTAGTTAGATTTCTAATGTATGCAACAGCCCAGTTCATTCAGTTCTCAATAACAGCTTCTATATGGATGGATGGATCGACAGATGGACGGACGGATGGATGGATGGATGGATGGACAGACAGATGGATCAACAGATGGATTGATCAACAGATGTATGTATGTATGTTTGTATGGATGGATGGACGGATGGATCGATTGATCGATTGATGGATGGATGGACAAATGGATGGATGGACATATGGATGGATGGACAGATCAATGGATGGATGGAAGGATGGCTGGATGGACGGATAGAAGGATGGATGGATGGATGGATGGATGGAAGGATGGGCGGACGGTTGGATGGATAGACGGACGGATGGACGGATTGACGAATGGACAGATTGACTGATGGATGGGCAGATCAATGGATGGACGGATTGACTGATGGATGGATGGATTGACTGATGGATGGATGGATGGACAGACGGATGGATCAACAGATGGATGGATCAACGGATGTATATATGTATGGATGGATGGATGGACGGATGGATGGATGGATCAACTGATGGATGGATGGAAAGACAAATGGATGGATGGACAGATGGATGGATTGATGGATGGATGGACAGATCAATGGATGGATGGAAGGACAGCAGGATGGTTGGATAGAAGGATGGATGGAAGGATGGGCGAACAGTTGGATGGATAGACGGACGGATGGACGGATTGACGAATGGACAGATTGACTGATGGATGGGCAGATCAATGGATGGACGGATTGACTGATGGATCGATGGACGGACGGACGTATGGACGGTTGGATCGACCGACGGATCTAGTGCACTCATGTATCCTGATAAACTGTTAAAAGTTCAAGTAATTTAATTTAAAAATGACAAATGTTTTCATGTGTTGGGATTAATGTTTACCATCACGTGTATTAAATATTTTCTTAGTAAACTAATAAAATTCCCTTTTTTTGTTCTTATCATTTTTTTCCTGGTTCTGTTTAAAATTAACTGAGAATGAAGGGATAGCTCTGTAACTAAAATCTTACAAAAAGAAAAAAAGTGATACTTGTTGCTACTTCGCATTTTAGTAAACTTGAGTTTATTTCATTAAAATTTCTGCTTTTTGGTTTAGCTGCGGACGTCACTTTAACTAATTTTAAAGCGGGGTGTAAATTTTCTCCTCCTTCATGCAGGGAGAGTACCGGTAATTACACAAACAGTCTGAGCAAGTTCTCTATTTTTTAGATTGTAATCTTGGGCATAATACGACATTTCCTTTATGTAAAGTTTTTGCGGCACTCTTCAAGCTGCAGTAGCCGACTGTGACGAAGCATTTTAGATTTGGTTAACCTCAAAAGGTTTCTAAGAGTTGCAGAAACAAATTATGACCACGACACAGCAGATTAAAATGTGACATGTAGAAACTGCTGACAAGTTTATAGTTATTAGGACTTCTTAAACACTTTTGGCAACAAGTAGGCACTTTTGTGTAGGTAAATGTTAAAACTTACAAATACTTGGGAATTTTGTTCGATGCACATCTCTCTTTTGAACCACATATCGAAAACCTGATTAAGAAACTGAAATTAAAACTGATTTTCTTTTTCAGAAATAGATCTTGCTTAACTCTGAATGCCAGAAAAGACCTTGTAACCACTACCTTCCTACTGGCCATTGATTGACTATGGTGACATTATTTACATGAATGCTCCTGCCAGCTCCTTGCAGATGTTGGATGCTGTCTACCATGGCGTGCTAACTGGATAACTGGTTCTAACTACCGTACCCATCACTGCACCCTGTACTCCTTGGTCAGTTGGTCATCATTATCTACATGTAGGCTCTCACACTGGATTTATAGATGGTGGAAGGAATATTTCTTGGACCTCAATCGCACCAGCACATCTTCCATGGAGGAAGCCGAGTCAGGGGACTTTGGGGTTGATCCGTCCATAACCCTGGCTGAGGTCGCCATGGTAGTTAAAAAACTCAGAGGCGGCAGGGCTCTGGGAGTGGATGAGATTCACCCTGATTTCCTTCAGGCACTGGATGTTATGGGGCTGTCTTGGTTGACACGCCTTTGCAACGTTGCATGGACATCGGGGACAGTGCCACTGGATTGTCACACTGGGGTGCTGGTTCCCCTCTTCAAAAAGGGAGGCTGGAGGGTGTGCTCCAATTATAGGGGCATCACTCTCCTTAGCCTCCCTGGTAAGGTCTATTCAGGGGTACTGGAGAAGCGAGTCCGATCGTTGGTCGAACCTCAGATACAGGAGGAACAATGTGGGTTCTGTCCTGGCTGTGGAACACTGGATCAGCTCTTTACCCTCACTAGGGTCTTTGAGGGGTCATGGGAGTTTGCCCATCCTGTCTACATGTGTTTTGTGGATTTGGAGAAGGCATTTGACCGTGTTCCTCGGTGTACACTGTGTGGGTGCTCTGTGAGTATGGGATTGGAGGCCCATTGCTACAGGCTGTTCAGTCCCTATACAAGCGGTGCGAGAGTTTGGTTCACATTGCCGGCAGTAAGTCGGACCCCTTCAGGGTGGGAGTTGGACTCCGCCAGGGTTGCCTGTTGTCACCAATTCTGTTCCTAACGTTTATGGACAGAATTTCTCAGTGCAGCCAGCTGGCGGAGGGTTTCCGGTTAGGTGGCCTCAGGATTCCATCGCTGCTCTTTGCAGATGATGTGGTTCTGTTGGCGTGATCATGCCGTGATCTTCAGCTCTCACTGGAGCGATTCGCAGCGGAGTGTGAAGCGGCTGAGATGAGAATCAGCACCTCCAAATCTGAGGCCATGGTCCTCAACCGGAAAAGGGTGGATTGTTCTCTTCAGGTTGAGGGTGAGGTTCTGCCTCAAGTGAAAGAGTTCAAGTATCTCAGGGTTTTGTTCACAAGTGAGGGAAGAATGGAGCGTGAGATTGACAGATGGATTGGTGCAGCATCTGCAGTATTGCGGACTCTATACCGGTCCCTTGTAGTGAAAATAGAGCTGAACTGTACGGCAAAGCTCTCCATTTACCAGTCGGTCTACGTTCCTACTCTCACCTATGGTCATGAGCTGAAAGAATGAGATTTCAGATTCAGGTGGTTGAAATGAGTTTTCTCCGCAGGGTAGCTGGACTCTCCCTTAGAGATAGGATGAGAAGTTCAGTTATCCTAGAGAGACTTGGAGTACAACAGCTACTCCTCCACGTCGAGAGGAGCCAGTTGAGGTGGTTCGGGCATCTGGTAAGGATGCCCCTGGACGCCTCCCTAGGGAGGTGCTTTGGGCATGTCCAACTGGGAGGAGACCCGGAGAAGACCCAGGACACGCTGAAAAGACTATGTCTCTCAGTTGGCCTGGGAACACATCGGAATTCTCCCAGAAGAACTGGAAGAGGTGGCTGTGGATAGAGATGTCTGGGCTGCCCTGCTCAAGCTGCTGCCCCCGTGACCCAACTTCAGAATAAGTGGAAGATAATGGATGGATGGAGGAAATCCCTCCTTGGTCTGCTACCTTCTCATATCTCCTCCCACGTGTCACGTCGTCATTGCAGTTACAGCATGCGCTCTCATTCCATCATTACCTGCAGCGTTCCCTCAGTGCAAATTGAACTTGGCAAAAAGACCTTTTCCTACTTTGCCACTCTACTTTCTGAAGTGTCCACCTTAATTTATTCAAGGGGTTTCAAACATTTGATAATGTCAATAGAAAAATCAAAGCAAATATGTTCTTGTTTTTAGTATTTCACCCTGATTTATTGTTTTATAGACTACAGTAGTCCCTTGTTTATTGCGGGGGATCTTAACCTGAAGACCCGCGATAAGTGAAAAACTATGAAGCAGGACTAGTAGTACCAGTAGTATGTAGTAGTTTTTTCAGTATTTATATATATATACAGTATATAT
>JBBPBX010014122.1:36113-51370 GCA_038048925.1 Garcialebias charrua
TATATATATTAAGACGTTTTAAACCCTTCCCATACTCTTGCACTATTCTAAACAATGTTTATAAACTCTAAATGCTCTAAAAGAGCACATACTCTTGTGTCATGATTTCAGCTCCTTTCCTCCTCTGCTCTTTGCCACCTTCAAGTGCTCTTGGCCATGCCCACTTCTCCTCTCTGCACGGAGAGCAGCTGATCAGCTGCAGCAGGAAGTTTGTCCTGCAGTGTGGGCTGCACAAAGCTGCAGCAGGTGCTAATTTAGGGCTGAACGATTTTGGAAAATAATCTAATTGCAATTTTTTTTCTATAAATCGCAATTGCAATTTAAAACGTGATTATTTTTTAAATATCTTCTTAAGTATTTTTCAACAAACAGAAGCAATAAATCAATCTGTTTTATAATAAACAATGTCAGATTTATTTAAAGCAGAGATTATAATAAAGCAAACAAATCTATGCCTTTTCTTTTCCACCATTTCAATTTTTTCTTTTTTCATAAACAATAGTAAACATGTTAAGTGAACTTCCTAACTACTGTCTGAACTTCACATGACAGTTAATGAATAAATATAAAAAAATTAGATATACATTTTTTTTTTTAAAACTTACTGCTTTCCAGCTAGTAACATCATAAAAAATAAAGTGCAAAAAAACATAACGAGAATCGGCTTTAACCAACTCGTTATTTTCTGGGAATTCAAACTCAGTGAACACAAAATAAACTACTGGTAGTATCTGTTCTTATTAAATCTTTTAGATGTAAAAAAAAAAAAAACTCTTGGAACAATACCGTAATTTAATTGCATTTCGAGAACAGCAGCAAGGCAGGTTCTGCACAATACATGTCGTTGTGCAGCGTCATCTTGTTTATACCCAAAATAAATCCAAACAGCAGACGTGCTGTTCCTCTTTGGTGCCAAACTTTCAGATGTATCATCTTCTGTTGAGCATGACATCATTGTGCAACCGGTTAAAGCACAGTGTTGATTTCTCCCGCTACCTGCTTTGCTTTACGCCACTCACTCGTAAGTGATGTAACCAGATCATGTGACCAGTCAAATTGCAGCCATTGCAATTAGAAAATCTCATTTTATCATATTGCGATATTATTGCAAATGCAATTAATTGTTCAGCCCTATGCTAAATAATTTTAAATAATTTATTTTAAATAAAAAATTTCATGCTGATCGTGCGGCTCATCCATTAATCAGCCGATAGACTACTGTATATGCCACGGGTAGTGGTGACGTACTTCCGTTAAAATACAACCCACGCCCGCCACTTCCGGGTCCTATCCACTGCCGTTGTTAGCGTTAGCTCCTAGTAGCAGACCATGACAACGACCCGATACGGGAAGTGGCTGCGAGCTACTGGCACTACACGTGACTTCCGCTGTATCCACCGACCGGTGGGTGCAGCTGTTCCGTTTCATTGCTGAGGAGGGGTTAGGGCAACAATGGATTGTGGCTATCCGAAGGGAAATTGTTGCTATAGATTCATGTACAGTATGTATAGATTTATTATGTGTGTATGTAGATGTTTTATTTATTGCATTTACTTATTTTTGTTCGTGTCATTTCTGCTAACCGGAAGTGCGCCGCCCGGGTAATGCATGCGGAAGTGCTGGAACGGGAGTCCGTGGCATATAGTCTATTGTGTGTCATGTCCAATCTTATTTTGAAAAACCGCAATAGAGTGAATCCGTGACAAATGAACCGCGAAGTAGTAGGGACTACTGTACTCTTATTTTAACGGCATTTTTACTATAGTTTATTGTTGTCATCGTTTACCTTTATTGTTGTCTATATCAAGCACCTTGATAACAGTTTATCTGTTTTAACTGTGCTATATAAATAAAATTGACTTGACTTGACTTATACTGTATCTGTCTGGAACAGGTCCCTCTTGTAAATGAGCTCCTCTTGGCTCAATGCAGCTAGCCTGTATGAATAAAGGCTGAATGAAAACAAAAACTAGTACAGTCACGGTGCGTGTGCTTACATAACAGATTGGCTTCATTGATCTGTTTGGTAGGCTGCAGCTTCCTGCTGGAGATAGGTCAGTCCCAGCCAGAAACCAGCCATCCTGCTGCTGTAAATCAAACATCCTCATCTGTCGTATAGAACGAACCGAAGGTGAATGTATCGTAAAGCGTGAAAGAAATGCATTTGGACATTTGAAAGTCATCTCTCAAGGTGCTGTGTTCCTCTCTGTGCCTTAGCAGGAGACAGATAGTTCTACTGCAGTGCTGTTGCATAACTCTGCTGACTAGGAGCAGCTGTGTGTGTGTGTGTGCATACTCGCTGGCTTCGTGCGGTTTGAATGCCACCTTATGACGCTGGGACAAGTGGTGGGGGATGCAGCACCTAAGCACAGCCGCTCTCACACACGCAGAGGATAATGTCAAGGTTTTCCTCTGTTAAATAAGCCGAGTGGAGGAGAGCAGTTTGCTGCAGTAATCAGCAGCTGGTTGAGTTAAAACAATCCCGCTGCTCTTTCAGGCTAAGTGTTTTTGCCTCTTTTTCTTTACGTCATCGTTCAAATAAAGATTTAGGTAATGCCGCATTTCTCTCGTCTTGGCACTCGGCGGTGCAGCTTTAAGGTTTTATTTGTCTAAGTGCGTCTGGATACAAAAATACTACAGTGTGATTGATGCTCTCGTCACTCCTCGCTGCTGGGAAGCGTTATGACTCACCGCTTTCTTCTCCTTGTATTTGTATTTATTTATTTTGCACTTTATGACCTCTGTGCAATCACACTGAATTTGCTTTACCAGGTAGCTCAAGCTGAGAGATTTAAAAAAATAATACTTTTTTTAAGTGCCATTATTTTGCCGGTGATCGGGTCACCGAGTTTTACTGGGCTTATAAAACCTTTTTGTCCTTCGTGAGCTTGATGTGGCGTGTTTTTAACACTCTGAGTCACGCTCGGACAGTTTTCTGCTAATTTCTTCATAAATTTGCGTCAGTGTTTGTTTAAGCGGCACACTTTTAGAAAGACTAATGGAGGAGAGCAATAAATAAAAAAATTCCTTATTTGCGAGAAAAACAAAATGTTTGTGTTTCTAAAAGGTATTTTTGCTTTTGAAGGCAAAGTGTCGACACAAAGCATGTTTTATTACGTTTAAATTGTTTTGTTTCGCTGTTTCCCTTGTAAAATTTGCAGAAGTCATAAAGGTTTTTCCTGAAAAAAGCACCTTTTCTCCTTGTACAACCCAAATGGTCTGATGTTTTAGTAAAATTTAAGCAAAATGTTTCAATGCTCTCAACAGGTTGGGTCATTATCTTCTTTAAATCGAAACAGAAAAACGACTACCTCTGAAGTACCATAAAAAATACTTGTCTCAGTAGAGACCCATATCAACATGTAAAAATGATACATGGTGTAAGAAGAAACACTTAACATATATTTTTTTATGATATAAAAGAAGCCCATAGAGACTGTTTGTACATTTTAGTGTTTTGGGAGTGAGGTTGTGCGGAGTAGTATTCCACTGTCAGTATCTTACCTAAAGCATAGTTTGATCAGAGTGATTATTTCATTTTATTCAGTTTATTTGCGCATGCAGAGAGTCATAAAACATAACTGCAAGATAACAGTGTGTGAATCAGGTCCCCGAAAAGCTATTTAAAACTTATCGAGGGAGCCTGGGTGCATATAATTACATACATTTTATAACATATTAATAATAACACAATGAATATATCATATACTGTATTCCTCATAAATATTCCACATACAATACAGATTATGTCGCCTCTGATCAGTCAGTTCCAGGCCCTACAAGTGATCTCAAGTATATAAACAAAGCAATTTGGTCTTTAACTGTTTTTTTTGAAGGTGGAAATAAATTTCATCCTTTTTAAACTCTCGTCAAGCTTGTTCCAAATCTGTGTGCCCCTCCAAGAAAATGTTTGACTAGTGATTTTAAGTCTTCTATTTTTGGTGTAGATAAGATGTTTTTTCCTGGTTTCACAAGTATGTTGTGGACCACTAATTGGAACAAGCTCTGTATCAGTTAAAGTATTTACAATTTGAAGCATCAAACAGGCGTTTTGAAACATGTTTAATTCTGTTAGTCAAAGAAGATCAAAAGGATGGAATAGATGGGATGTGGGGCATTATACTCGGACCATGACATTATAACAACTTTTGGTTGCCAGCATTCAGAAATTGAAATAAGGAACACTGACACACTTTCTACTAGGAGTATTGACATCCGTGAAAAAGCAACAACTGAACCTGCTTCAATAATCCAGGTAGTTAAATCTAACAAGGTTGAATCAGGTCCTCTGGATGGGTTCTTCTTTGTTGAAACGTTTCGTCTTTTATCCAAAAGACTTCTTCAGTCTGACGAGCTGCAACAAACTAAAGGGCCCAGCACACTCGAACCGAAAGCGAACAGTTGACTCGTGGTTGTGGGACGTCTTGGGAAATCCCTCCCACTACAATATATGTCCCCACAGGGTTTATTCCCATCAGGGTTTCCTTTCATCCCTGCATCCACCGTTTGACCATAAATCGATCATGAAGAGAGCACCACACATCATTTCAGCAGACATTCCTCCAAACACAAAGTCTGCACGATCGCCATCCAGGAGTTTTGGGCCATTTGACTAATTTAGTGTGTTTGAAGAGTCGTACAGCTGAATGTACGAGCACATTTCATTGTGGGTGTGTTCATTGATGAACACACCCACAAACTTCTGACCAATCCCACAGTACTTGGCGAATACGCCTGTGGGGAAAAGTTTGTCGCGGGCTTTGTGTCGAGATGGGGTGAGTGAAGCTATTCTGTGAACAAAACGACGTGGTTTTTGTCACGCAACTTCATCAATGGGAGCGTATTTTGCCACTTCAGATGGAGTATGCCAGGGGTGCTCACACTTTTTCAGCATGCGAGCTACTTATAAAACAACCAAGTCAAAATGATCTACCCACTACAAAAATGCAAAACATACAACTATCTTCAAATGTATTAAGGATTGTTTTTATGTATGTAGCCGGACGGGTATTGATAAAAATAGGCAACTTTAGTTTAAAGAATAAATAAATAAATATTTTTTAATAAAAAAAAGTGAGTTTAGTTAAAAGCTTTAAGCCCGAGATACACTCGAGCGTCCTCACGATACGCCTATACGCAGCGTACGTACGCTGTGGCAAAAGCGTAGCCCCGCGTAGCCCCTCAGGGCACGTACGCGCAAAAGTATTTTTTTACTACGCATACGCGATGCGCGGTGTCTGAACATAAACTTCCCCGGCGCCGGACTGTTTTGTATGTTACACAAATTAAATAAATTCCCCTTCTTTATCGCTGATCGGGCCTTTTCTTTTGTTTTTTTGCCTAAAGTCAAGTAACCGCTTCTTCCTCCGTTCACTCGATGATTGAAATGAATGAATTCAGGTCCTACCTGGGTGCGGCGATGTTTTAAATATCCCTGGTGGGCTGTGTGCTGCAGGAAAAGCACTCCCTGTTATTATTTTTATTTCTGAGAGAACTTTTTACAACATATATAGTAGAAACACCGCATGAACACCGCCGCGGTCTTCAAGGCGCTACATGAGCTGGCTGTCAATCATTTCAGTAGGCGTGTCAGCAAGTAACCAATCAGCGAGCTCAGTTGAGTCCCCTCCGTGCTCAGCTGCTCATATTACAACAAGGAGAACGCGAGCGTTTGAAAGCTGATAGTTTCTGACATATGCTGAAGCATATCAGCAAAACACATGCGCACAAAATGCGCACGTATGGTGGCGTACCTGAGGACGCATGAGTGTATCTTGGGCTTTACTAAAAGTTACCCTTAAGGCACATAGACCCGTTGCAGATGAGGCTTGAGACAATTTCACACACACCAATAAATTGCACAGTAGTTTAATTAAATAATGCAAAGTTAAAATGTTAACATACTGTATTTCACAATTTTAAAAAGGTAGTTGCTCAATTCAGTAATACAAGTGCAATTCAGTAAAATGTTAAAAGGGAAAAACACACACACAGTCTTTATGGCCAACCAGGAGTACTGTCACCACCTGGAGGGGGGATTTTGTACCAGTCTCACAGTAGTCCAGAGTCCGCCCTGGTGAAATCTGCTGCACCCGAAGAGACGTCACTCCAACCGACACCTGTATGATCAGTTGAGCTGGCATCAGTCGGCTCAGCTCAGCCCGCAGGATGCGTGACGTAGCCCACGCAACGCCGTCCAGACAGCGGGCACCAAACAGTCCCAGGACCAGCCGGCAGGCGAGGGACGACCCGGATGGGGGCAGAACCAGTCGGGACAGTCCAGACCGCAGCAAACACACGGACAAACAGGAAACAGACGGTCGCCAAGGACAAACAGCAGCAGCACCGTGTTCCACCTCAACAGGAGAGGGAAACAGGAAACTCGTACATTTGGTCGCGAGAACAGTGGATCATCGCGACCGTGCACCTCAACGCTAGCGCGACACAGCCAGCACGGATGGCGTGTGTCAACCCTGAGGACTTGCCCCTTTTATCCAGGAAGCAGCCCCAGACCCACCGATCACATCTCTGCATGTGTGGTGCATTTAATGACCGCAGGTAATCCTGCCACATGTACAATGTATGTTGCTGTACCTTGCATAACTGAATAAGCCAATATTGCACAACACATATAATAATTATTAACATTTTTTGTATAATTACTTGAGTTTACTTTGATGACTTGCATTGAATTGAATCAGCCAGGGATGCATAGTCCGGACAGTAGCTGCTGACAGCCAGCCTCAAGCAGATTTCCAAATGTTCATCAGTCATGGTGGAACGGTATCTGGACTTAATGATTTGCATGTAGGAAAAGGCTGACTCATATAAATAAGTGGAGCCGAATAGACTGCAGATGAGGCAAACACACTTCGAAAATGACATTGTGAAAAAAAAGTCCACCTCCCATTCCGTATGAAAGTGATACGTTTTTGCCTTCTTGCTTGGTCCAGCTTTCTCACTCATGTTTTAGCAAGGGCTTAAAATCTGAGGTAATTTGCTGATTAGCTTGTAAGTTTTGCCGCGTTTAGCACCGTTGTTTTTAGCATGAGCGGTGACCTAAAGCTCAAGATTCAGTTGTCATCTGATTGGTTGCCCTGTATGTCAATCAAGTGACGGGATGTTTGATAGGCTGACAATTTTTTAATGTCACGCTGCGATCTACCAGTACTGCCTCCGCGATCGACCAGTAGATTGCAATCGACATAATGAGCACCCCTGGAGTATGCAGGTTTTACAAGCAGCACCTTTTCATAGTGGATCAACCAGTTTGCTGATGACAGTCAAAACTAGTTGTTCACACGCAAAAATGAGGACCATCAGCATAACAATAGATCGTTAGTGCCCTAATGGGTGCTTGTTATTCACAGAGGGCTGCGTGATGCACCCAATAGCTATGTTTACAGCCACAAAATTCTTTGACTAGATTGAAATGTTTTCAGATTAAATAATTCAAACGTATAATTTACATGGGAACAATCCATTCGTTCATGACGAGCGTTTACATGCAGCAGACTTTTATTCTGAATAGAAGTACTGACATGCGCAGAGTGGTAAACTCTCCTTAAAAAAACACAGATCTACTTCCGGGATGAACATAAACAAACCTGAGCGCCCAAAATGGACCCGCGACAGGTTTTAATGACGGTGGAGACGTTATACAGTACTGCACTCCTTGACTGAGCTACAGGTAAAACGGATCATTTTTAACTCTTTCAAAGTTTCTAGTAGAAATGTTGTTTTGCCCACCGAGCTGTTTTACTTCCCTGACATATTAGCATTAGCCAGGCAGAAATACCGAGGTAGACCAAGGTCACACATGCGCTGTCAGGTCAGTTTTCCACATTCAGAAAAAAATGAACAGATTATAAGTGTTTACATGCACACCGTTCAGATTATGAATTGGCATAAACCACCCGTGTCATTCTGATCACAAATTCTTTCGGATCGAGCTGAAGCAACACAGAATAATCCGAATGGGGCGTTTACATGACACATATTTATTCCGATTGGCTGTTGAATGTGATTACCGGTACTTATGTCCATGAAAACATGGCAATTGTTCCTCTCTATCAAGGATGTGAGCATCTTCATCCGAGTGACTGCTGGCCTGCAGATGAGTGTAAACCGCTCTGGCCTGATGACGCTGATCTTCTGTGCTGGACCATCGTTTTGGTCAGTGGCTGTTTGAACCAGCTGCTTCTGTAAATTTCAGCACTCAGTGTTAACTCTCCATTTTGCATAAAATGCTACTTTTCTAGTTTGTGTTTGAACTTGTCACTTCAGTCCAATTCAGTTTTCAGTTTGTTGTTTAAGCTGTTAAAACAAGAAACTACTCTTCTCCTTAGCTTCACTTAACTGAAATAGAGACTATTTCTGTGTTTAACAATTTTTTCCCTGCAAATAAAAAAACTTCATTGTTCAGCATTAGTTAATAGAATCACTGTTTAACTTGTTTTATTTTATTTATTTTTTTACCACGTATAGACAGATTTTTACTGGCTCTTCATAATAAGAAACAAAGTGTGTTCTTTGTTAACGTTGTTATGAGAAAAATGTCTTTTTGGTTTCAAATATTTTAGATGGATTCCTTGTATAAAAGATTGTTGACTATCCCTGGAAAGTGTCTCCAAGCTAATCAACAATATCTGATCTTGGCCTGTTTCTGTCATTGGCTCAAATTCTCTAGCCGGTCGGTTTTTACTCCATGTCACGTTTGCATGAGATTGTTATTTACTGTGTCGTTCTTTTTCTTCCCTCCTCTGAACACTGTTTGTGTTGTTACAATAACTCTGTATACTGTGAGCGCTAAAAATAATCCTGCAGCAGATCAGCTGAGTCCACCAGATGTTGTTTTGTTTTAGTCTATTTACCGGTACTTTTTTTTTTTAAACATATTTTTTACTTTAACATTTATTATTTATCATTCATTATCAGATTAGTTGATTGAGGACTCATTCTTGTTTACGACGAACACCAAGAGGCTGCAACAGGGTGCTAGATACAACTAACAATCAATTCAATTCAGTTTTTTGTATAGCACCAAGTCACAATATAAGTCATCTCAGGGTACCAAACAGAAACATTCATATGTAAAATAAGTTAACAGTCACATACAGTATACACTTTTATAGCTAAACACATAAAAATAAAGAACTTCACTCACACATGTTGAAAATATAAAAATGCATCACAGCATTTCCTGTCCATGTAACAATGGAATAGCCACGGTAGATTAAAAGCAGGTACACTGATCAGAAACTCGCGACTATAAAAATTATTGAATGTCCATTCATTCATTCAACCTTTATTTAGAAAGGTTAATCCCATTGAGCCTCGAGGACTCATTTACAAGAGAGATGTGATTTCTTACCAAAGAATGATGACAACAGTGGACAACAATGACAACAATAGACGATCATAAGAGGCATACAGATTTTTTTCCCCTTAACAAATCAAAATGAGTATGGTCATGAGCTTTGGGTTGTGACCGAAAGAACGAGATCTCGGATACAAGCGGCTGAAATGAGTTTTCTCCGCAGGGTGTCTGGACTCTCCCTTAGAGATAGGGTGAGAAGCTCAGTCATCCGGGAGGGACTCGGAGTAGAGCCGCTGCTTCTCCACATCGAGAGGAGCCAGTTGAGGTGGCTCGGGCATCTGGTTAGGATGCCTCCTGGACGCCTCCCTGGTGAGGTGTTCCGGGCATGTCCCACCGGGAGGAGACCCAGAGGAAGACCCAGGACACGCTGGAGGGACTATGTTTCTCGGCTGGCCTGGGAACGCCTTGGGATTCCCCCGGAGGAGCTGCTCCAAGTGGCTGGGGAGAGGGAAGTCTGGGCCTCCCTACTTAGGCTGCTACCCCCGCGACCCGACCCCGGATAAGCGGACGAAAATGGATGGATGGATCAAAATGAGTTGGCAAAAAAGTAGCAAAAACAACTACCGTATTTTCCAGAATATAGGTCGCTGCTTTTTATCATTTTTGCATGCCCTGCGACCTATATTCAGGTGCGACCTATTTATGGCTTTTTATAAAATAAGCTGATTTGTAATCATTTATTAACAAAAATTAAACTGAGACACACTCTTACAATAATGTCAGCTAACAAATATATATTTTTAGGTGTTTATCCTGCTAAAATTATTCATTTATTAAAGAAAAGTTCAGCTCAGACACATATTTGCTATAATTTTTATCAAACAAATAATTGTTTTTAAGTGTTAATCTTCTTAAAAGCCTTGCTGTGCGCTCCTGTGGAAGAGACATTTGCAGCAGAGCTAAACACGGTCCACATTTTGACGTAGGTGCGACCTATATTCACGTGCAACCTAAATATGGATTTTTTCCAATTCTTTGGCAACAATTGGACAATGCGACCTATATTCCGGAAATGGTAGATTATAAGGCAAATGTAGAAAACTAAAAATAGGAACTTGTCTGCATTGGTTCTTGCCAGGAATTTAACAGATGTTTAAAGCCACTTGGAGAGATCAAGGTCGAGAGCTTCTGATGTTTTTGCAAGATATTCCAGGAAACGGAAGCAAAGTAGGAGAAGGCCCTATTGCCAAATTAGGTCCACACTGAGGGGACGCTGCAGGCAATGATGTCTTGAGAGCGCACGCTGTAGCTGCACTCGTGCAGAAACATGTAGGAGGAGATGTATGAAGGCAACAGACCAAGTAATGATTTAAATATGACATTGTATCAGTGGGAGAGTCTGCATGAAGTCAATGATTACCAGTTGGCCAATGAATAATGTACAGGGTGCAATGATGGGTACCATAGTTACAGCCAGTTATGAATTTTAGCGCACAATGATAGACAGCGTGCAACATCTGTAAGGAGCTTGCAGGAGCATTCATGTAAATAATGTCATCATAGTCAATTGACTGATGGACAGTAGCAGTTACAAGGCGTTTCCTAGCGTTCAGAGTTAACGATCCATTTCTGAAAAATAAATCCAATTGTACTTTCAATTTCTTTACCAAGTTTTCAACACGAGGCTTAAAAGAGAGATGTGCATTGACCAAGATTCCCAAGTATTTGTAAGAATTCACAAACTCAATAGGAACACCATTCGTAGATAAGATAGAAGGAAGGACTGCTGGGACCGACTTCCTGTTTGAAAACATCCCTTTGGTTTTATCGGCATTTAGCACAAGTTTGAGATGGACCAAATCTGCCTGGATGATATTGAATGCAGACTGTTCTCTCTTAAATGAGTCCCCGAGACCCAGTGGGATTAACCTGCCTAAATAAAGGTTGAATAAGTGAATGAATAAAAGATGGAAAACCTTACCAACTGTTTTTGCTTGACAATAAACAGCTGTTGTTGGCATAGAAATGTAAGTATGCATCAGGAATGATCTAACCTACATTACTTATGTAGATTGTGAAGAGGGTGGGTCCTAAGACTGGTAACACCATTGTTGACAGTTGAATAGCTGGAAGAAGTACCATTATGTTGAACACATTGCCTTCGATCTGAGAGGTAATTAGAAAACCAACTGATGGTGTGGTCTGAGAAACCAATGTCTGAGAGTTTTTGACATAAGATGTCATGGTCCACAGAACCAAAAGCTTTGGACAGGTCTAAGATGAAACAAGGGTGCAGCATTTTAGTTATTTTTGCAGCTTATTCTAATTTTTTGGGGCAACAAACTGAAATGAGAAACAACCAAAGGTGTTGCAGGCTTTTGAGACAAACGGCAGTCCGTCCATTCGGCCATTCATCCATATACCCATCGTTTTTATCTTCCTAAAGGAGATCCTTTGTGGGGAGAAGGGTGAACGACTCAAGTTTACCTCACTCAGTTTACTTATTTGTTTCCAAAACACCTGCTTCCTCCTTTCCTCTCTTTCCTCTCGCTGTCTCATCCTTTTACTTTCGCCTCCTTCCTTCCTGCCCACTTTCTCCCTTCATGACCTCTGCCCTATCCTCACTTTCACACCATTTCTCTGGCTCTTTTCGGGATGCCTGTCATTTTACTCACCGTTTTCTCACACAAGTGCAGGATATGAAAGGATTGTTTTGTATATGAGAGAATGGGCAGGAAGGAAAGAGTGAGAAAAAGAAAAAGGAGACAGAGGTTTACTGTCTTTTTTATTTTAGAGATAAATCAGATTGGTAGATGTTGTTTTGTTTCATTAGGATGAAACATTTGCAGTTATTGGCATGTTTTTGTTTTTAATGGAGAAAGGGTGGCGCTTTGAATAGCAATGTTTTTTGTCAGATATCCACATTATTCCTACGCCCCATGACGCTTTGCGCGAAATGTGCACACGACTTCCGGTTGACCGGAAACACCGTTTGTTTACATGCGAGTAATACAGTTGAAGACAGTCCAAACTTTGTTGTTTTAGTTCATTAAAAATGTGGGAACACCACTCGTTTTGTTAAAAGAGGAGGGACAAATAAAAAGAAATAACAGATGTGACCTGATCGCGCAGACATAATTTAAATAGCGAACGCGTTTGCTCCGGCCTCTCGGCTAAGGTTTATTAGCAGCTATCTCGGCTAAAAGTACCTGTCGCGTCTGAGATCTATCGTTTTAAGACAGTAAATCTTCCAAAACTCTCATTAATAAACCCTCCCCGAATAAAAAGATGTTACCTGATCGCGCAGACATAATTTAAAAATACATAAATAGCGAACGCGTTTGCTCCGGCCTCTCGGCTAAGGTTTATTAGCAGCTATCTCGGCTAAAAGTACCTGTCGCGTCTGAGATCTATCGTTTTAAGACAGTAAATCTTCCAAAACTCTCATTAATATCCCTCCCCGAATAAAAAGAAATAACAGATGTGACCTGATCGCGCTGACATAATTTAAAAATACATAAATAGCGAACGCGTTTGCTCCGGCCTCTCGGCTAAGGTTTGTTAGCAGCTATCTCGGCTAAAAGTACCGGTCGCGCCTGACATATATCATTTTAAGACAGTAAATCATCCAAAACTCTCATTAATAAACCCTCCCTGAATAAAAAGAAATTACAGATGTTACCTGATCGCACAGACACAGCCATAGAGAAGGATGCAGGAACACTCTTTCTTTGTTTTGGGTCCGTGTTGAAAACACTGTTGTTTTAGCCAAAGATTTAGCTTGGTCCGGTTGTTGGTGCAGCCGCGAACAGCACAGCAGGTACCTGAACCCCGGTAGGACATTTCAGTAAACGTTCCGTTTAAACAAAAGCTGTGTTTGCTCCGATAAAATGAATGAAAATAACTTTCAAAAACACCCGCGATCCATACTCCACCTATGGAATACAGGCACTTCCGGTGTCGGACAGGAAGTACAATGCACATTCGCTTCTACAGTGACACCCTCAAGAATATTGTGGATACCGTGCTTCATTATATTCTACCTCCAAAAAATTCTACGACATTCAAATGAAATGGGTCATTCTGTTGAACAAACTCCAGCAGGTTTTTCCTCAGTAAACCCAAACCAGAAGTGACAGAAAACCGATGGAAACAGGAGTTTGTGCAGCTAATTGTCTGTTTTGCAGAGATAGTGGACAGCTGCCATTCGTATTTAGCTACACATTATATGTTGGAGTTGAAACTGTCCCAGCTGCTTGTCATTGATCCTCACTCCTGTCACTCTGGCCTCCTTTATGTACCATCAATACAATCAGCAGCGTACAATCATCACCCAACGATAAAAGGATGACAACGTTTTTGCTTGTGATTCTGCGTGTGCGCGTTCGTCTGTACTGAGAACTACCTCACGTATCTCTGAAAATATTTTAATGAAACTTTCACAAAGTAATCTATGGATGTGAGTCTACAGCTAATTTATCTTTTGACTCAACACAGTTCAAGATGGCCACCACAACCAACTTGAAATCCCCCCAAAGTATGTTGATCCCTCAGCAAATTTTAGACACATTAAGCTCAAAATAGTGTTTTAGTAGCTGTGCCGCCCTCAACACATTCTTTGAGCACAAGACATTGTGTAATATTTTTGCTTAAAACAGTGGCATTCACTAGGTATGCTGCTTGTCTGTTAGCAAAATACCTCNTTAGATTTAGTATCCATCCATCCTTTACCGACTTCTTCCTTTTTGGGTCACAGGGGTCACTGGTTCCTATGTCCAGCTATCACTGTGCGAGAGGCGGGGGACACCTGGACAAATTAAAAGTCCATCACCAGCTTAATTGTTATGTTTTGCTAATTTTAAGTTCACTGTTTGCTCATTCAATCAAAGGTTTTGCTAATTATAGCTAGTGTTTTGCCAAATGAGCATCTGTTTAGCTCATCCATTTGTTTTGATTCAACATCTGTATTTCTAATTCCAGCTTTTTTTCATGCAGCTTTTAGCATCGTTTTAGCTTTAATAATTGTTTAGCTAATATTAGCTACTATTTTGCAATTCTGTTTTGCTTCTTATTGAAAGCTTTTTCACCAAGTTTCAGCAAAGTCATTCAGCGCTCTGAACTATAACATTTAGCAGAAAATGCAATTCTTCTAGTTTTATTTAACAGTTGTTGATACAGTTGTGTTGGGAATGACTCTCAACTACTACCACATCAAATGTTGCTTAGTTTTTACTGCAGCAATAAGTTTCCCCACTCACTGCGTAGGTCATGGTCTGGACCTGGTCTCGCTCCTGCAGCTCATGTCCCAGTCTCTGAGCAAAAACATCTTAAGCTAGGTTTATACTAGTGTCTCACGTATTTTACCCCCCGTTGAGTGAACCCAGCGATGATGCAATTGCGTGTGTGTCACCGACCACATTGAGTGTTTATACTTGGCAAGACGTGGGGGATAAATTATAATAAATCCCTCCCTCTTCCAACTTTTTTTTTAATTTGAATTTATTCATTTCAAATTGTAAAAACACAAGAAAATTATTTACAAAACCACATTATAAAACAAAACAATACATGAAATGAAAGGAGGCAGACGAAGAAGAAAATCTCATTCTTTCTGCCCCTAAAATTAACAATCAATTCAAATAGCAATCACATATATAAAAAAATATATAAGATATTAAATGATTTCTCACACAAAACCATAAATTCTGAGCTTTGAACAATAATAAAAGAATATTATAGTCAACCAAATCATTAAAAAAAAAAAACTCAACTATGATTCGAACTCACGTCCTTTGGTGTTGCAGCGCAACGTGTTAACCACTAGACCACCACGGCTTGTTGTATAACAGTGGAGTTTGCTTTCTTTTAAAGGGTGCATGCAGGCGCGCATGCTTTTGTGTGCGCGCGCGTATATATATATATATATATATATATTTAT
>JBBPBX010014123.1:0-12906 GCA_038048925.1 Garcialebias charrua
TAAAAAGATTGAATAAACTGGAACAATAAATCAATGAAAATAGAATAAGAAACAACAGCAATAAAAGAAGGCAATGGAAATAAAAAATGCTACATACTAAAATACCAAAAGTAATAAAAGTTACACACTGAAAGCTTTTTTGAACAAGTGGAAATAAAAAGGCAATGGAAATAAAAAATGCTACATATTAAAATACCAAAAGTAATAAAAGTTACACACTGAAAGCTTTTTTGAACAAGTGGGTCTTCAGTCTGGTTTTGAACAGAGTCAGATCAGAGGTGGCACGCAGCTCAAGGGGGAGACTGTTCCAGGCTTTTGGGCCGGCAACAGAAAATGACCGGTCTCCCCATTGTTTGTACCTTGAGCGAGGCACCTCCAGCAGGTGTTGACTGGCAGAGCGTAAATCTCTGCCGGGCTGATGGGCTTTCAAAAGTTCTGAGATGTAGAGAGGTACAAGTCCATTCAGAGCTTTGAAAACAAACAGGAGCAGCTTGAACTGTATCCTGAACTGAACCGGGAGCCAGTGTAGAGAGGACAGGACAGGAGTGATGTGTTCATATTTTCGTGTGTTGGTCAAAAGCGCGCGGCAGAGTTCTGTACAAGCTGTAAACGGGAGATGGAGGATTGATTGATACCAATGTAGTGATACAACAAGAAGCTACAATCTAAACAGACTGACCTCTCCGGACTTCAAGGATCGATCCATTCTTGGTAGACCGTCAAAAGGTAACGAGTCGCTGATTGTTTACACACCGGACATACGGTACGTCCAGCTGGAGATCGCACGGGGAACGTGTCATGTTCTGGTTATAAACATTCAAGATAGTTCACCCCTTCTTTTCCACCTTTCCTCCTTCTTATGCTAAAAACTTCCCTTTAAACTTTATATCTGTTGTCAGCAACAAACTAAGTTAAGAGTACCTGCAGAAGAAGTAATGTCATCTTTTACTTGTCTGTTGTTCAAAATTTAAATCTGTCGATAGTTAGTTATAGGAAATTCGATCGATCCAAACATGTACAAATGTGTGGTGTAATTTAATGATTTGTTAATTAAATGATTCAGTTCATAAATTGACGTTTCATGTCTTTACATTCTCACCTCCAAGGCACAGAATTATAGGTATTAATCTAAAAAGAGAGAACTCGTGAATATTGATGATAAGTTTGTCAGGTGAAAACCTGATCGATCAATCTATCATCTGGAATATTGTACGGTCAGCAAAACTGACCGCTGCGATATCCCTACATAATGGTGGCCCGTACGTAGGTCATGCCCAAGACAAAGACAAAGATTTCAATAAACCCACAAACGACAAAGATCTTGCAAACTCATAGACTTCATGGGAAATTAAGGTCGTCCAAGCACACGATAGTAAATAAACTAAACAGTTTAAACTATATTAGTTGCTAAAAGAAACCGTTCCAACTAGAACTTAGAAACGCTAAGTCTAAAAACCCACAACAAAAAACTAACCTTAACAACCATTTAAATCTGCAGGATTTAATTGACATCGGTTATAAAGCTAAGACCTGTTTTTATTGTGTGATACACGTTGGAATCTGACGACAAGTGAGTTGAAGCAGTGAAACGTTGTTTTCTAGTTGCTTAATTGCTACTTTTGTTGTTATTGAAACTTGGTATTGTTTTCTGAACACTCCCAGCCAAAAAGGTTTTGTATTAACATTGGTTAATGAATGATATGGATTTAACTATGCCAACATGCAGTTTTCATTTTGTTAAACCTCAGTCATTGAAGAATCAATGTAGTTTAAAGCTACTTTAGGTACCATAAACTACACTGGTCTCGTAATTTTTAATTAGGACCGATTCGATCGTTTCCATTCTAGATTACCTATTCATTTTTGATGAGTCTCGCCATAGACTTACAAATTTATAGGGAATACCAAGTCTTGCGTCGTTCGTCTAAAAGGACAACAGACATTTAGACCATACTATATTTTCTTTTCTATTTTAGTTTAACTTTAAGCTAAGTTATGAATGGAGGAATAGTTTGGAAGAAGAGGCCTTCGTTACAGAAGCCCTCCTGAATCTTCTATAGTCATAGATCCCTATATTTAACTTTTGATAAATGATCCACCCCTTAATTGGTAATTGTAGCTGATCTAAACCATGATAGCTTACAAACCAGGTGCATATAGGTAAGGCTTAATGTAAAATCCCAATCATAAGCCCACCTAAAACCACATAAATGCATGACACATAGAACCAGAGTGGCACGGACTGGAAACCAACCAGCCTTCAACCTTCGATGTGGGGACCTGCTACTCCAACGTTGGTCTTCAACCTTCATCCAAGGGCCGCCTCCTCTGCGTCAATCGAGGGATCCCCTCTACATGCTGATTAAAACCATTGTTGATGATGAAATCAACAACTCTAATCGTTATGGATTTACTGCTGTGGAATTACCGCTGTGGATTATAAGACTTTGTTTTCCAAGGGATTACAGACTCAGTTTTCCAAAGGATTAAAAGCTTACCGCAATGGGATTACCTGCGAACAGTGTGGAATTTCCAAAAACATTATGGAATTATAATTTTGATTTTTTTTCCACTTGCTGGATTACATCAAGATCAGAGACATTCGGTGGTATCCTTTCGTGTTGGACCTCATCCCCGTGGACAGGCGATGAGTTCCAAAAGGGGGGACTGTAGTGATACAACCTTGGGTTTTGAAACACTTCTCTGATCGCTCTCAGTAATGAACTTTTTGGGAATTATTCCTGAAGGGACAATAATACTTTTATTACTTTTACTTTGAATCAAACATTACAAATTAAGTCATCCAGAGACTTCTTTTAATTTGTGTTAATTCAAAGTTCATCAATGAATAATTTGTGTTATTTGTATAAGCATTAGTGCATTTAATGTTTGATAGTCAAGGACTATTTAATTCAAACTGGACATTTTCTCAAAATGTTATTCATGAAGGATTTCTCTTCTCAAACCTACAGTGAAGATTCAGTGACACTGTTTATCTCATTTTAGTTTGAGCTCAGGACAATCTCCTCAGAAGAGACTTTTGTTTTTGTCCTAATTAATAATCAGATGAATAATATCTGTTTTTGCTATTATCATTAACATAGGTCCCATATG
Source organism: Garcialebias charrua (assembly GCA_038048925.1). Lineage (NCBI taxonomy): Eukaryota > Metazoa > Chordata > Actinopteri > Cyprinodontiformes > Rivulidae > Garcialebias > Garcialebias charrua. The sequence continues at coordinate 3,115 of JBBPBX010014123.1, forward strand.
TGATGCTTAATGACGTTGTTTTAATCAAACCAACAGTATTTTGCTTAAAGTGTTAAGGCAAAGGAATCAGTTTTATCATAAAATGCTGACATCTGAAACTAACACTTTATCTTTCTGACAAACTAATCTTTTGACCCCCTTTCAACGTGTTGATGTCATTCTCACATCAACTTCTGATGCCATCCGGCCAATCAGAAAATAACACGTTTTCTGGGTCACGTTTCAGTTAAAACCTTCACATCTAACTTCTCTTCAGTAGTTGCTGGAAGAAAGTTGACATGAATTGACTTTCTCTTTGAAGCTGAGAACTTGGACCAAGCGTCAACGGTCCAGTTCAACAGCCGAATTAATAGCAAGACTGCTGTTAACTCACCTGAGCTTCTAAGCTCCGACCACAATGAGTGTTCACATCCAAGAACACTTTTACTCTTGAAACATCAACCAGACTGCCGTTACTTCAGTGGGTCAAAGGCGGACGTGAGAAGCTACAATCTAAACAGACTGACCTCTCCGGACTTCAAGGATCGATCCATTCTTGGTAGACCGTCAAAAGGTAACGAGTCGCTGATTGTTTACACACCGGACATACGGTACGTCCAGCTGGAGATCGCACGGGGAACGTGTCATGTTCTGGTTATAAACATTCAAGATAGTTCACCCCTTCTTTTCCACCTTTCCTCCTTCTTATGCTAAAAACTTCCCTTTAAACTTTATATCTGTTGTCAGCAACAAACTAAGTTAAGAGTACCTGCAGAAGAAGTAATGTCATCTTTTACTTGTCTGTTGTTCAAAATTTAAATCTGTCGATAGTTAGTTATAGGAAATTCGATCGATCCAAACATGTACAAATGTGTGGTGTAATTTAATGATTTGTTAATTAAATGATTCAGTTCATAAATTGACGTTTCATGTCTTTACATTCTCACCTCCAAGGCACAGAATTATAGGTATTAATCTAAAAAGAGAGAACTCGTGAATATTGATGATAAGTTTGTCAGGTGAAAACCTGATCGATCAATCTATCATCTGGAATATTGTACGGTCAGCAAAACTGACCGCTGCGATATCCCTACACCAACATACAAAGCATTACAATAATCAAGTCTGGAGGTCACAAAGGCATGGATGGCCTTCTCCAGATCACCACGGCTGAGAAATGACTTGACTTTGGAGAGCAGACGGAGCTGGAAAAAGCTGGTCTTGACAACAGAACTGATCTGTTTATCAAACTTTAAGTTGGAGTCAAGCTGCACTCCAAGATTTCTGACCACCGGGTTGAAGTGGGGGAGGGGAAAACCAACACTGGGACTGGGAAGGATGTTGCTGGTGTCATCAGGTGCACCAAATAAAATGCATTCAGTTTTATCTGTGTTTAGGTGGAGGAAGTTTTGAGAGAGCCAGTGCTTAATGTCATTTAAGCAGTTGACAAGAGTGTTTGAACTGAGTGAGGGGTTGGGAGTGACTGGCAGATAGATTTGTAAATCGTCTGCATACATGTGAAAAGACAGGTTATGACGTGCAATGATTGATCCTAATGGCAGCATGTAAAGAGAGAAGAGGACTGGCCCTAGAATAGATCCCTGTGGTACGCCAGAGGTCAGAGGGGTTGATGAAGAGGAGGACAGATCGCCTATCATGACAGAAAAAGTTCTCCCAGACAGGTAAGATTTGAACCACTCAAGCACAGCTCCCTGGAGGCCAACCAGCTGAGACAAGCGGTTGATTAGTACCTGATGGTCGACGGTGTCAAAAGCTGCTGAGAGGTCTAACATCACCAGCAGAGCAGGGTTTTTTGCATCCAGGGACAGAAGAATGTCATTCTGTACTTTGAGCAGTGCAGATTCAGTGCTGTGACGAGCTCGAAAACCTGACTGAAATTTTTCAAACAGGTTGTTGAGTTCTAGAAAAGATTGAAGTTGAATAAAAACAATCTTTTCTAGGACCTTTGATAGAAATGACAGATGTGAAACTGGTCTGAAATTAGAGAGAGCTGTAGGATCTAGGCCTGGTTTTTTGAGAAGAGGCCTGACCACAGCATGTTTGAAAGCAGATGGCACAAAACCTGAAGATAGACAGCTGTTAATAAATGACAAAACACAAGGACCAATTACATCAAAGGATTGTTTGAACATTTTAGAGGGAATGATGTCCAGAGAACAGTTAGTTGGTTTCATCTGCTGAACCACCTTGGTGAGGTTAGGCAGTGAGACCAGGTCAAATTGGTCAAAAACAGCGGTGGTTATTGCAGACGCACATGATTGGACAATGTTTGATGGCTGACAATGTTCTGCCTGATAGAGTCTATTTTGTTGACAAAATAGCTCTGAAAGTCATCGCAGGTAGACTGAGTGGCAGTTTTCAGAACATTGACAGATGGATTGATGACAGACTGGAGTGTGTTGAAAAGCGTCCTCGGCCGGTTGGAGCTGGTGGAGATTAAATTGGAGAGGTACTGTGACTTGGCCTGTTTCACAGCATTATGATACTCACAGAGACAGTCTCTCAGTATTCCTTGAGATACATGAAGCCGGTCGCGCTTCCATATTCGCTCTGCTTTTCTGCAACGTTGTCGAAGAGCTCGCGTCGTTTCGTTGAGCCATGGGGGTGGTTTGTTCTTTGAAGATGCCTGTTTGAGAGGAGCGATGGAGTCCAAGATCGTCGTGCAGGTGTGATGGAAGGAGGTGATGAAGTCCTCAGGATGTAGAGATGGGTCGAGACTGACAGCAGAGCAAAATTCAGTGCTCTTAAAGACATCAGTGAACTGACTTGGACAAATAGAACAATTATATAATGTGCAGAAATGAAGACTTCATCCCAGATTATCTAAGGTAAGCTGGAGCAGATACTGCTGGCATGGAGGACAAGGTAGAGCATTCTCATGCAGAGAACATCAGAAATAGCTTTATAATAGGTGTTACTCTTTTTTTTCACGTGTAACATTATAAAACACTGTTGACATGGCTATATTGATCATTGTATTGCATAGACTTTTTTTTCTAACAAATGTATTTACAGTTTCGTTTCACTGTAATGATAAATGCATCTGCCACGTCTAAAAACGCTTTAATAAAACGCATAGTCAGTGAAATAATCAATAATCAGTTAAGTAATCAGTATGTTGCTGCTCAATAATTACTGAAAGACGCTGGACAAAGTAAGAAAAGTCTAATTATGTGTTATGTTGCGCCAGTAGCTGCTCAAACTGACTGACAGCGACGAGCTGCTTGGAACTACTGAGAGCTGCATGAACCACGTGATCGCCTATCGGCGAGTACAAAGAGTGTCACAACTGACCTGCACACAGTAGCAAAAAGTGCACGTAAAGGATGATGGGATATGTAGTTTTTTCATATTTAACACTCCAAACTAAATAAAACCAGATCCACATAGAGAGAGAGTTGCAACACTCTTTGAACTTGCCAAGAGGTGGTCACGTGGTTCAAGCAACTCTCAATTGTTCCAAACAGCTCATCACTGTCAGTCAGTTTGAGCAGCTACTAGTGCAACAGAACACAAAAATTGACTTTTCTTACTTTGTCCGGCGTCTTTCAGTAATTATTGAGCAGTAATAAACTGATTACTTAACTGATTACCGTACTGATTATTTCACTGACTATGCGTTTTATTAAAGCATTTTTAGACGTGGCTGATGCATTTATCATTACAGTGAAACGAAACACTTTTGTTGGAAAAAAATCTATGCTATACAATGATCAATATAGCCATGTCAACAGTGTTTTATAATGTTACACATGTTAAAAAAAAAAGAGTAACAACTATTATAAAGCTATTTCTGATGTTCTCTGCATGAGAATGCTTTACCTTGTCCTCCATGCCATGTTCAGATCTGTTCCAGCTTACCTTTGATCTGGGATGAATTCTTCATTTCTGCACATTGTATAATTCTATTTTTTTATAGCAACCAATTACCTGGATAACAGAGTTGATTGTGCTTGTAGCCTGACTACTATTGTAAAATTGTAATTCACTGATTAAAATGTTAATTTAAATGAAACTGTTTCTGGTTAAAATCCTAACAGATGACAAAATAAGTGTTAATTGTGCAAAAATAAATTACAAAACAATTATAAAATATGTAAAATGTAAAACAAGCTTTAATGAAGTACATTTACTACTATTGTTTATTAATTATATCCTCTCAAGTCAGCAGGAGCAACATCATCATCATCACAACAACACAAACTGAGTGCTGTAAGTTTAATCTGCACAAACATTTTCAATAAGGGCTCAAAATATTTATACTATTTATTAATTACATACAAGAAGCACAACAAGATGAAAGCAAGTGGTGGCTTACCATTTCAGTGGCAATTCTACCAATGGGGCAAATTATAAGCCAATCATTCTAGAAATCATTGAAAGAGCAGCTTTCATAGGCCTTGTTAGATGTAAGTTAATGTTGATCATTTTAACTTTTGTAATATACTTTTACAAAGATAGCTCAATCTGTGTTAACTCCCTGCAAAGGTATTTGTCTTACACAACAATGTTGTTTACTGAAAAACAGAAGCACCAAAAGAATGTTTCAGTCCTTTGTTTCAAGACCTGTTGCTCCAGAATTGGCCAAAACTCAAAAACACCTATTGTGTGAAAACTGTTTAACCTGTTCTGTACCCACCCACCAAGCAAATAAAAGGTGGATGTCAGCTTTTCCAAACTCGGACTTGCTCTCCGCCTGTTTTAGGAGGCAGTCCCAATTTGCAAAGTCAATTACCCACTGTTAACTTGTCATTTGTGTGTGATTCTTTTTAGTTGCTGCAAGGGTTTGGTTTCAAAAACCCATCATTTCTTGGTGCAGTGGACCCGGATGTCCTCCCACCTGCCCATGATGGTCTTTGATGAAGGCAAGCTGAAAGTCCATGCGCATGGCCATCTCACAACCTTGGAGGATCGATCGTTTCCTGCCAGGCCAGCATAGGCCTGAAATCAAGTGCCACCGTGGCAGACTGACGGAAAATCCAACCGAACATCACACACTTGACAAGCAATGAGTATAAATAGGAATTCCTTGTATGTTGAAAAATAGGACAGAACTACGGGTAGTTAAAAGCTGAACCTAGACCTCGTGATTTTAAAAAGTGAGATTCCTATTTTCTAAAGTTAAACTATGATTGTACACGAGTATTAACTGTAGGATCAAGAACTTTAAGTTTTAAACATTAAGACTGATTTTACCAAGAACTTTTATGTGTGAGGAAAATCTAGTCAAAACCTGAAATTGGGTACGAGTGCAGTTCAGCTAAAAATAGGACATTTCAGATGCGCAGATTGTTTTAAAATTGTTTTGTGTACGTGAGTATGTATGTGACATTGAATGCACGCATGAATGATAAAAAACACAATGCAGAAAGAGCATAACTGACAATTATGGATAGCAGTGAAAAGTAAGACCTCAGAGAAGGCGCCGACCAAAAGATGTCAGATAGATGACCTAAATGCTCAGATAAATACCTAAAAGATTGGATAAAAAACATGAAATAGAGCTAACTCTTTTAAAATAGCCCTGACTGACAGAAACAGTTGTATGTTAAATCAGGGGACAATAAAACCAGATCGGTCAGTCACCCTCTACATGAAGTGCCTGCAGCCATAACCACACCTGAAAGTCTTTATCATGTTAAACAATTGACTGACCAGACAACTCTATAGATACACCCAGCTAGCCAACAAACGGTATCTTGCCTGTTGCAGATAGCTCTTTGTACAACCTCGGTTTAGAGAAATAGAGTTTAATTAAATGCTTGTTGCCACTGTCTAATCTAAAAACTGGTATTTTGAGTTTTCAGTTGAAAAACCAAAACACAACAAACTGGTTTCGTGCCTCAGGGGACATTGAGTTGTGATTGTCATTTGTGAAGACCACACCTTAGCCTGAAATGAAACATACACGCGCGCGCGCGCACACACACACACACACACATACACAGTGACTTGAGTAGAATGAAGAATGCACACACATACACACACATATACTCACACACACACACATACATACACACAAGCATATGGACAGACACAGACATATAATCAAAATTATGCAGAACATGTAGCATTAATAAATAAATAAATAAATGGCCATTTTTGTCATCTGTGTATGTTGCCCATACAAGACGAAATTCGTCTCTGCATTTAACCAAACCACCACCAGGTGGTGCAGTGAGCAGCCATAGAAAGCGCCCGGGGAGCTGGCGAAATAGGTGTGCACTCATAGACACCCCAAGGTGTGTAGTGGCCGGGGTTCGAACCTGGGTCCTTTGGGTCCCAAGTCGGAAGCCCTGCCACTACACCATCTTGGCCCCTATATTAGTTGGGATTATCAGATTTTGACATTAGTTGGCCCCACCTATTGATTAGTACTAAGTTAACTTTTTGTGTTGTGTATGCTTTTGTGAAGTGCCTGAAGAGGACTTCAGTGGTGATTTAGTGCTATTACATAGACTTGATTGAACTGAATTAAATAGATTCTGTTTAGGATGCTGAACAAGCATATGGTGAACTGTTAGGATTTAAGGATGTATGAATATTAGTATATAGGGAATTGGCTTTGATTTTGGTTTCAGTTTAAATTAATGTTTTCATTTTTATGAAATTGTATGCTTTTAATTTGTAGAGTGGTTTGAAATCCCTTTTGTGCAAACCAGAATGACTCGGTTAGGGGTAAATGCTGACAGATGTTCCAAAATAGGATTGGCTAAAAGATAATTGATTTTGATATTGATTAATTGTATTTAATAGGGTTTTTGAATCAGGACAGTGACTCGCCATTTAGATTCAAAAGCAGATGTCATGATATGATTAGAAGCAGTGCAAACAGCATTGTGATTTTACATCCTGAATCTCTAGTTTTTGGTAACCAAATAAGATATTCACATGTATAAATTGATACAAGTCTACTATCAAATGTGACTTTTTAAAACACCTGAAAAAACTACACTGCCTCAAGTGGAGCCTGTGCACCTTGCATAGCTGAACAACAAGCTGAGGAATCAAGCTAAGCTATGTGAAACCTTGTCCAGTTGACAAAAACACATCCAGACAAGTCTTACTGTATGAAGTGATGTTGCACAACAGATGAACTCATGAACTCTTGAACTTTTGAACATACAATGTACCCAGGCAAAAAGGAGGAGTGGTGGTAGTGAAGACAGTGGTGGTCCAAGCAGTCAGAAGTCACTGAATGAAGACTGGAGCCTAGATGAAATATCAGCTTTGCATGTGATGTATGATAGTGACACAATAACCAGTTTTCAGGGATCAAAGTTGCATTTTTGCTGTTACATGAATAAGCACGCACATAGACTCGTTTTTCAGACATACAAGGAAATGACACATAGCGAAGGCTGACATCATGACTCTTAGCAGTCCGATTTTAGATGAAAACTATTTCAAATTTCTTAAACGTAAAATTTTTGATATTTCATTTTTTTTTCTTACAGGTTAGTGTCAGTGGGGACTCACTTGCAAAAGAGACTTGTACAGGAAACCTGAAATGGATGGAGCTCCCTACAAGTTGATTTAGTATAAAAACATCTGTTAGCAGATAACCACATTGACATTTATACAAACAACATTGCTTTTGTATATATAACCACATTTGACATTTTATACAAACGAAATTGCTCTTGTATATATTTATTTAACCAACATATTTTCTCTTTCCTCTGTTGATATGTGTACAGATTCCAGAAACCTAGGGGGACGCCCCACAATTTTAACTAGACAGCAAGCTCAAACCACAGGTCCCTGAGGTGGATTTGATCAGGGTTTGATTGGAGATGTGGAAGTTTTGTATTTTTTAATACATCTGACTTGACTTGGAAACATTTTAATGTTATATTGTACTTTTATGGATGAGGTGATCACATGAATTATATATTCTGCACATGTGTTAATGAAGTTCCTTCCACAGACTCCATGAGGTAAGCAGAATTATTAATAATAATAATTAATTGTCTGTGCCGGGATTCCTGAGGATCCTGTTTGAACTCAGAAACTAAACTGAGTAATGGCATAAGTTTTTTTGTGGAAAGTTTTCTATTGTTGAGGTGATACCCCTGGTCTAAACTAATACTAACACTGTACTAATACGGGTGTGGGAATTAAAAATATGTAAACATTATCCTATTTTCTTGTCTGTACTAATTTTGGATTCTGCCCAGCTCTTTAGGTCATGCTGAGGGAATTTGACCCCACCCAGGAGACTGGTTTCGTCGGGGACCCCTGCTGGAAGCACTGGAAGTCAGAGCGTTGGCTGTAAGACCATCTCAGAGCAGAATGTTTCCTGAGATGGGGCAGCAGGATTCCAAAATATTCCATGGGCCGCTCATCTGTCTGGGTGACAGTGTGACACAGAGCCACACTGAGATGAGGCAGCAGGATTTCTGAATGCCGAGCATGCTTCTTTGCATCGAATGCGACTTCCTGATTATGCCAACTTGCCAAGAGAAAATGCAGATCTCTCTCTCTCTCTTACATTTATTTTTTGGTTATTATGCATTCTGTTTTTGGTCTGTAAAAAAGACCTAGCTCATAAAAGCTTTTTCGTTGTTGTATGTTTCAGTAATTGATTTCCCACATTTTAAGAGTTGTTTTCTCATGCTTTGAAAAGTTTTTTAAAGAAGTTACCTTTTACTTTTTAAATTATTTTATTTTTAGCTTAAACTTCTTTAAGTTTTTAAATAATTAGCTTAAATTTTTTAAGTTTTTATTTTTTATTTTAAACTTCTTTGTTTTTAAACTATTTTAGTTTAGACTTCTTTAGGTTTTTATTTATTTTTTGTTTAAAATTCTTTAGGTTTTCAAATTAATTTAAACTTCTTTAAGTTTTTTAACTATTTCAGTTTAAACTTCTTTAAGTTCTTTGAATTACTTTTTTTATTTGAGTGTTTGAATTAGTTTTAAACTTCTTTACGTTTTTAAATTATAGTTTTCAAATTATTCTAAAATCTCTAAGTTTTTAAATTCTTTATTTTTAGTTTAAATTTCTTTAAAAGTTTTTAAATTCTTTTACTCTACTGCCCATAAAAAAACTTGTAAAGATTAGCCTAAAAGTTGTCACAAAGACCACCATCTGGTGAGGGCCCAGGGGTGATAGTTTACATTTTCCTGCCATATCTTTAGACCCTGAGGTTTTTTTCGGACTATTCATCTGTTAAAAAGTTCAAATGATAAAGAGGGCAGACTGTTAGATGTAAGTTAATGTTGATCTTTTTAACTTTTGTAATATACTTTTGCAAAGATAGCTCAATCTGCGTTAACTCCCTGCAAAGGTATTTGTCTTACACAACAATGTTGTTTACTGAAAAACAGAAGCACCAAAAGAATGTTTCAGTCCTTTGTTTCAAGACCTGTTGCTCCAGACTCTGCCAAAACTCAAAAACACCTATTGTGTGAAAAATATTTAACCTGTTCTGTACCCACCCACCAAGCAAATAAAAGGTGGATGTCGGCTTTTCCAAACTCGGACTTGTTCTCCGCCTGTTTTAGGAGGCAGTCCCACTTTGCAAAGTCAATTACCCACTGTTAACTTGTCATTTGTGTGTGATTCTTTTTAGTTGCTGCAAGGGTTTGGTTTCAAAAACCCATCAGGCCTTTTCATGCTAAACATCACTACTGACATGGGCAGTGCTAACAGAGCGATGTGGCAGGCATTTGGAGTGGGCCGCAACAAACCATCTGTCCAACACCCAACAAGACCAGATAAAAGGCTTTACTTCATGCCAGATGTCCCATATCTGGTAAAGAATTTGAAGAGCGCCCTGGTTCGTGGAC
>JBBPBX010014123.1:31871-49354 GCA_038048925.1 Garcialebias charrua
AATATATATATATATATATTTTTTTTTTCTTTTAAAACAAAGTATCAAAGACTAGAAAAACATTATAAGGTAGATGTATAAATCAAAGACAGGAACATATCTGCATTGGTTTTTTGCCAGGATTCCAAGAGATTCAACTATTCTCCAGATTCCAACAGTTTCCTGAAAGTAGCTGTCTGAAATGTGTATTTTTCACATAAACAAGAAGTCAAATGATGAAAAAATGACAGAGAATTGCAGCTCATTATTAACTTTATGTCTGTCTGAAATAAACACTGTTTTCCCATTGCAGAGTTGTCTTGGACCCTACCATGCTGCCAGAAAACCCATCCATCCTGAAGAACAATGGTGCTCTAAGTGAAGCAGACAAGCAACGTAACGCTGAAATCAGCCGTGGAAGGGTGATTGTGGAGCAAGCCTTCGGATGTTTGAAGTGCAGGTGGAGACGGCTTCGTGACGTGCAGAATACCAGAACTGATGTGGTGGTGAAGATCATAGTGGCTGCCTGCATCCTCCACAACTTGGGACGTGGGCCATCACAAATTTGTCAGCAGCATGCAGACGGGTCCCCCAGGGAGGATGATGAAAATGAATAACTCCTTAGAATTCCGGTGTGTAAAAGAATTCACTGTCTGTACAAATGTACTTAAAAGACTGCGACTGCTATAATGAAGCTTAATAAACATTTTTCTTTAAATACAGCATTTTGTCTTTGAGTTGTGACAAAAGTTTAAACCGATGGGTTGCAAATATTATTACTGCCTTACTCAAGGCTCCAGAGTTTAAGTTTAAGGAGTTTACTTACTAAGGACGCGAGTAGCCCAGATGCTTTAAGTATCTGTCAGAAATGCACGTGTCATAACACATTTCCAAAAATAAATTAGTAATGTGAACATAGCAAAATTTTAGGGAAACGTACCTTTTGTGTATTGTAGGGTAATAAAATGTTACACGATTTGCTCTGTAGCTAGTAATGCAAAATAGTTTCAATACTATTAAACTAGTTTATACAAAATAGTTTCTATTTTAACCTTTGCAAGCAAATAGTTCATACTGAAAACAAATCTCAGTTGTCTGAAAGTTTCAGTTTTAATTACAAAATGTGCAACAGAACAGCATTTCAAAATTCATACAATCAAAGGCACTGAAAACCAAACATTTTTACTGGGCCAAACCTGAGCAAAATAAACAAGTCAAGTCAAAGTCAACTTTATTATCAAAACTGCAATATGTACAGGACATACACAGGATTGAAACTGCATTTCTCTCTCAGTCCCTCTGTGCAACAGTAACCATTTAAACACTAAACAATTAATAAACAAGCATAAAATGAAATAATAAAAGTTTAGTACTGTCCTGAGTTTTTTTGCATAGTAGTTTTTCATAGTAGTATAAAAGTATAAAATGTTTCACCAACACCAAAAACACCAACATTTAATAACCATAATCATAAAATGAAATAGAGTGTAATACTGTCCTGAGTTTTTTGCATAGTATTTTTCCATAGTAGTACAAAAGTATAAAAAGTCTGGATTAAAAGTCTCATGAAACTGCTCTGTGAGCTGAGCTTAGCAGCAGCCTCAATCCACATCAATTTTTTGTTATTTTTTACCTTTCGCAGCATGGCATTCAGCACTGACAGGTTTCTTGGCAGGTCACCATTGTCTTTTACATTCTCACGCATGTGTTCAATCAAGAACAGTGTCTGTTCTTTATTAAAACTGTCATTCACACGGATGGGGGACTCTGCGTGGCTGCTGGTTGATGGAGAGTCTTCACAGTTCTCTGAAAAAATCATTTTAAAAGAAAAAACACAGTATTGTTAAATTCATTATACAGTAATTGGTTTGGTTTGCATTAAAACTTATTTCTACTAAATCTTACCAGCTGTGCTGTCCTGTGCAGGTTGGATAAGCTCAACTTTCATAGTGAGGTTTGCATCAATGTACAAACTGGACAAATCCCCTGCACTGCGATACAGGCTGCCAGAAAATGTTGTTCTCTGCTCATCAACAAACATGTTGTTGTACTGGTCGAGGTAGACTAAAAACAAACACAAACACACACTTACTACACAAATATACACGTCCTAACACATAAATATCATACAGGATTATAGAATGTTTCTAAACACGGATCTTTGGAAACCAAATATATATTTTTTTAACCACAGTTTAGTGCTAATTTATAGTCAGTTCAACAAACAATGTGTGTTTAGTTCTGGGTTGGCTAACAAAATAAGCCACAGCGCCAAAGAAAACAAGGGTAAAAAATATATATTTTAAAATAAAATTCATAACTAATAGTTACTTTTTTAATGTGCTAAATAATAAAATGTGGCGAATGAAAGTCGCTGCCGCTGGCCTACAGAACTGTTGTGATCCAAACAACGACAAAAACAGCCGTACGCCGCATTCCATGCAACTAAACACAGGTTTTTAATGTGATCTGTGTTCACAAGCATACGCTTAAGCTGTGTGTGTGATTAAAAAACACACAACAACATTTTACAACTGTTATTTTAGTAAAAGTTAAGGAGTTCACTTACTGAAGACGCGAGTAGCCGCCATTTTGAATACGTCACTGGGATAAACTGGGGGCTGAAAAAATTGCCCCACTTCACGAATGGGAGTGGAGCGGGCGTTCCGGTTTAAATCCACCACTGGGACCTTGGAAATTCCCACAATACGAGGTTACTGGAACGTAGCAACTGTCTGCAGCCCTCTCCAAGATGGCCGCCAATTGACACCAGCTGACGGTCATCCATCTAATGAGGAGCTCCACTACTTAAGGCTGCAGTCCAGTGAGATCCAATGCTGGAGCATTGTACCTCAATCGGTATTTATGACTTCAGCCAGAGAGTATTAATCTGATAAGAGTTCTTACCTTGTGATCTTGTGTCCACAGTTTTGTGAATCCTTGGATCCTGTTTTCCGTCTGCCAGTTCCTGCCTTGTTGCCACTCGCTTGCCAAACCATTCTGGAGTCCTGAAGTCCTTTCAGAACCTCGACCCAACATCCCCCTGTAAGATAACCAACAGAGCATCAGTTTTTGATCCACCTATCCCACCAGAAGGACCCTGACCCTGTTCTCTCTTCCAGACACTCCAGAGACCCCAAGTGTTCCATCTTTTCACCTGTACATAATAAACACTGTAATAATTGTTACTCTGAGTTGTGCCTCTGTTCTGGTCTCGTACCACTCTGGGTTCAGTCGGTCCTTACACTTGTGAATGAAACCCGCGGATCCGCGCTCAGAATACAGATGACATCAGTGTGCGACCGCAGGATTAATCAACAGGCAGATTTATTAACAAGGAAATGTTAAAAATGACACGAAACAGCAACTTTGGTTTCGCTCTTTTTTTTCCTCTCTCTCTCTCGCAGTGGAGCTGTGTGTGTGTGTGTGTGCGCGCGCGCGATGGAGGGAGACGTCAGGGAGCTGTAGATTTATTACTGAGGAAATATTAAGAATGACACGAAACGAGACGAAATCGTCCAGTTCTCCCCCTTGGTCGGATCTGGGGAGTGGGTGAGTGGCTCGTCCTGTTCCGGTGGCACTGGGGACTCTGGGCTCAGGGTCCTTCTTGGGGTCTTAGGCTTTGATTGCCCCTTCGTCTGCCTCGGGCCTTGGGGGGGTGGATCTCTGATGCTTCACGGTCGCTACTGAATGTTCTATTCATGGGCGTAGCCAGAATTTTGTCGGGGGCGGTTCGTTTTAAAGGAGAAGTTGACAATGCTAAACTAATGTGCCTGGATGGCCTAATGGATAAAGCGTCTACCTTCAGTCCCAAAGCTCGTGGGATCAAGTCCCGCATGGTACAACGTTTTTTTTAAATTTTTTATTCATTCCAGATTAAAAAAGCACAAGAAAACTATTTACAAAACGGCAAGAAATAAAACAATGCATTAAATGAAAGGAATCAGACGAAGAAAATAATCTTATCTGCCCCTTCTCAAACTATTTTTTTTTCAAACACTCTTTTATTGGATAAAAAAAGAAGAATGTGTTAACCACAGCCTGTGGTTAACACATTCTTCTTTCTTCACAGGCATATTAACTACTTTTTTTATCCAATAAAAGACAAATGTAAAATTAGTTGTTTGAATCGAGTGTTTGAAAAAAAAATAGTTTGAGAAGGGGCAGATAAGATTATTTTCTTCGTCTGATTCCTTTCATTTAATGCATTGTTTTATTCCTTGCTGTTTTGTAAATAGTTTTCTTGTGCTTTTTTAATTTGGAATGAATAAAAAAAAAAAAAACGTTGTACCATGCAGGACTTGATCCCACAAGCTTTGGGACTGAAGGCAGATGCTTTATCCATTAGGCCATTCAGGCACATTTGTTTAGCATTGTCAACTTCTCCTTTAAAAGTGGGCGGTTCGTTCGAACCCCCCGAACCCCCCTTGCCTACGCGCATGCTATTGGAGGAACGTTTTTCACTTATGCATATTCACAGCCACACACAAATGGATGCAGGGATGTATATGCAGATATGCAGATATATAGATGGATATGTGATATGAATGTATATGTATGTATACTATATTTATATTTGTAGGTATGGGTATGTTTATTTATGGAAATCTACTGCAAGGTCATGAATATTATTAGTCTTTATGAATGTGTGTTTCGTTGCTGTGTTCTGTCATGTGCTTTGCAGGATTGCGGACGGAGGTTGGGTGTGTTTGCCTTGTGCTCTTTTTGTGGATAATTGTTGTTTTGTTGTCTTTCTTTCTATCTTTCCTCTCTCTCTATTAAAAAAATGTATATATCGGTGTGAGAGGATGGCTGTAAGGTGAGAAGAGAGGCCATCTATAAAGGAAAAAAAATGACACGAAACAGCAACTTTAGTTTCTCTCTCTCAGCGGAGCTGTGTGTGTGTGTGTGTGTGCGTGTGTGTGTGTGTGTGTGTGTGTGTGTGTGTGTGTGTGTGCGCGCACGCTGGAGGGAGTCAGTGCAGCTGTATTTATTACTTAGGAAATATTAAAAATGACACGAAACGACTACTTGTAAACGTCTGACGTTTGTCCCACAATACGTTGCAGTCCAATTCAGCTTCTGCTCCACGCCTCTTTTGGATCTGCGCTGCGGGTTCATATATGAACACGTTTATGTGAACTGGACCTGCCCGCATTCAACTGTGGTCTTATGAATGACCCGGGGAGGATTAAAGCCGAACTGGTCTGTGCGGCAATTGCGCAGATTTAACTTATGAAAGGGGCTTTAGTTACAATTAAATCCTGCTAACACAAAATCTGAATCTTGACTCATTTGTTGATCAGTTTGCCAGAAATCATCAAAATCGCTGAATACAGTTGCTGTGATAGTAGGGCAACCAATGTTGTTATATAATTTTGGACTGAGAAACTGAACCAAGACTTCACCTAACAGTTATTTTCATTATCATTTTATTTGCTTATTAATATATTTTCTTCAGTCAATACAAATACTGTCTGTAAAATGTTTTATATTTTTCTCATTTGATTTTTTAACCATTTTCTTTGGTTACAATGGTTAATCACTGCTTTAAAAAAATAAAAGAGTCGCTGTCGGGGTTGGGTGCTTGGGCGTGTGTCGGCTCGGCCTGGTGGCTGCCTAGTGGGGCTCGGGTCCTCTGGTCCTGTCGGGTCTGGGCCTGAGGGGTGGGCGTCCCTGGTGCCCGGGCCTCTGTGTCTGGGCCTGGGGCTACGTTGGTGCAGCGGGCTCTGACGGGGGCCTGTGTGTTTGTCGCTGTTGGTCCCGGGGATCATTGTGTGTAGTCGCTGGTGGGGCTCTTCCTGTTCTCCCCTTTGGTCGGATCTGGGGAGTGGCTCGTCCTGTTCGTGTGGCCCTGGGGACTCTGGGCTCGGGGTCCTTCTTGGGGTCTTGGGCTCTGATCACCCCTTTGTCTGCCTCGGGCCTTGGGGGGGCATATCTCTTATGCTTCACGGTCACTATTGAATGTTCTATTCGAGGAACCTTATTCACTTATGCATGCTCACAACCACACACAAATGGGTGCAGGGATGTATATGTAGATATACAGTAATATGCAGATATGTAGATGGGTATGTGACTGAATATGAATGTATATGTATGTATACTGTATATACATTTGTAAGTATGGGTATGTATATTTATGTAAATCTACTGCAAGGTCATGAATGTTATTAGTCTTTATGCATGTGTTGCTGTGTTCTGTCATGTACTTTGCAGGATTGCAGACGAAGGTTGGGTGTGTTTGCCTTGTGCTTTTTTCGTGGATAATTGTTGTGTTTTGTTGTCTTACTTTCTGTCTTTCCTTTCTCTCTATAAAAAAATTCTTATCGGTGTGAGAGGATGGCTGTAAGGTGAGAAGGGAGGCCATCTATAAAAGGAAAAATAATAATAATTAAAAAAAATAAAAGAGTAAAGTAAGATTTCAAATCTGTCTTTTTCTCCGAGATGAACGTGCCCCTCTGACAAAACCTCTGGCCCCAGCTAGCTAGCTGGGTGGAGCCTAGGCCCCAACAGTACAAATGGTCTAGAATCGCCACTGAAGTTTCCACAGCCAGTGTTGGTTTGGGGGTGCCATGTCATCTGCTGGTGTCGGCCCATTGTGTTTTCTGAGGTCCAAGGTCAACACAGCCAACTACCAGGAAGTTTTAGAGCGCTTCATGCTTCCTGCTGCTGATCAACTTTATGGAGATGCAGATTTCATTTTCCAACAGGACTTAGCACCTGCACACAGTGCCAAAGCTACCAGTACCTGGTTTAAGGACCATGGTATTCCTGTTCTTAATTGACCAGCAAACTCGCCTGACCTTAACCCCATAGAAAATCTATGGAGTATTGTGAAGAGGAAGATGTGATACACCAGACCCAACAATTCAGAAAAGCTGAAGGTCACTATGAGCAACCTGGGCTCCCATAACACCTGAGCAGTGCCACAGACTGATCGACTCCATGCCAGGCCATATTGCTGCAGTAAACCAGGCAAAAGGAGCCTCAAATACAGTGAGGAAAATAAGTATTTGAACATCTGCCAATCAGCAACAATTCTGGCCTTCAAAGACCTGTTAGTCTGCCTCTAAAATGGCTACCTCCACTCCACTTATTATTTTTAAATTAGAAGCACCTGCTTGAGGCCGTTAGCTGCATAAAAACACCTGTCCACCCCACACAATCAGTAAGACTCCAACTACAGTACTAACATGTCTAATGCCCCTTTTCCACTCGCTCGGCGCAGAGCGGATCAAGTCTGGTTCAGTCTGGTTCAATTCGGATCGGCTCACATGTAGCTTTGTCTCCATTCACTTCTGTAGCCCTTCGGTGGGTAGGGTGTAGAATCCTACCCGTCTTACACGTGGTGGAGGTAGTGTCCCCCTAACTATGTTTTTTAGCCATGATTTCTATTATTTTCGAGCTCCAACAATACGATCAGCTACGCTTCGGTTTGGTGCGGGCGGGGACAAGCTCAGATGGAGGATCTGTTGTTGTTGTTCTGAAAAGACCCACAATGCACCTTGTCCCTCCGAACAGCCTCCTCCCCCCAGACCAATCAGTGACCGACAGTGTTCATGACGTGACGGACGGCGCGCTTACAGCTCGCCTGAACCCTGCTCTGAAATCGGTCCAGAATCACGGTGCGGCGCGGCTCATATGTGAGGTGGAAAATGCGTCCAGCTCGCTTCTGGCACGCATATATTGCGCAATAACCGACCCGAACCGGCAAGTGGAAAAGGGGCATTAGTCCAAAGAGCTGTCCAAAGACACCAGAGACAACATTGTAGACCTCCACAAGGCTGGAAAGGGCTACAGGGCAACTGCCAAGCAACTTGGTGAAAAAAGATCAACTGTTGGAACAATTATTAGAAAATGGAAGAAGCTAAACATGACCGTCAATCTCCCTCGGACTGGGGCTCCATGCAAGATCTCACCTCGTGGTGCATCAGTGATCCTAAGAAAGATGAGGAATCGGCCCAGAACTACACAGGAGGAGCTGGTCACTGACCTGAAGAGAGCTGGCACCACTGTTTCCAAGGTTACTGTGGGTAAAACACTAAGACGTCATAGTTTAAAATCATGCATGGCACGGAAGGTTCCCCTGCTTAAATCAGCACACGTCCAGGTCTGTCTTAAGTTTGCCCATGACCATTTGGATGATCCAGAGGAGTCATGGGAGTAAGTTCTGTGGTCAGATGAGACCATAATAGAACTTTTTGGTCTTGATTCCACTCACCGTGTTTGGAGGATGAAGAATGATGAGTACAATCCCAAAAACACCATCCCTTCTGTGAAGCATGGGGGTGGAAGCATCATGCTTTGGGGGTGTTTTTCTGCACATGGGACTGGACGACTGCACTGTATTAAGGAGAGGATGACCGGGGTCATGTATTGAGAGATTTTGGGGAACAACCTCTTTCCCTCAGAGCATTGAAGATGGGTGATGGCTGGGTCTTCCAACATGACAATGACCTGAAGCACACAGCAGGAGAACCAAGGAGTGGTTCTGTAAGAAGCAGATGAAGGTTCTGGACAGCGCTTAAAGTGAAAAACATCCTGAGCCTGAAACTTTTTTGTGTTGTTGATCAAATAAAATTGTAACATTTTGCCAACGTTTATTAAAAATGCTCTCTGAAAAGTGCAAACTGTTTTTAAACAATTCAGCTTCAAGTAACAAAGACTTACATGAGGTTTCAGTGTATCTGAACTTAATGTAAAATATGTGCCCCAGAGAACTGCCCTGCAGCAAAAACAACTCAAAAAAAGACTCAATGCCACATTGAACAGACACATTTCAGTCAATTCTTCTGCAATAAATTTAGAATAATCAATATCACAATCTAAAAGGAAGTTCCACAGAGCTGGTTTTAGGACTCCCAGCATTCTAAATAACTTTCATAGTAAGAGCTGGAGTCATCTCCAGCATCAACACACAGATGTTCTGTGCCGTGGACAAAGTTTCATGTGAACACAGACTGTTAAAACTCTAATGAAAATGTCTTACCAGCATTGGCATCAGAAGCATTTGTAAGGGGTGGGGGCAGGCACACTGGTTGGGGGTCTGGGGGTCCTCCCCCAGAAAATTTGGAATAAAGTAGATGCCATTTCCTGTATTCTGGTGTATTTTAAAGGGTTAAACATCTATGTTTACCTACATAAGTAACTTGATTCAATAACTAATTTAGAGAGCAACAAGTAACCTCCCAGCTGAATGCATGCAGCTCAAAAACCTGTTTTATTTAACTACAGACTTTATTATTTAACTTTACTTATTCATGTTCCCCAGAGGGAAAATCAACCTTCTTATTTCAGCTGTCACGCAGCTGTCACTGACTTTATCTGCACTGAACTCCGTTCAATCCTGCAGAAATAACTTGGAGCCTCTGAGAATCTTCACCAGCATCTTGGAGCCTCTGTCAGAAAGGAGGGGGAGGGGGATTGTTTATGTGTTCAGCAGTGTGTGTGTGTGGGGGGGGGGGGCTGCGCCTTGATTTTTTTCTTTTTAATTGACAGTGTACAAACGCTCGTTGAGGTACAAAGAACATTGCAACATAAAAAAATAAAAGAAAAATACAAAGTTGGGGTAAAATTATTCCTAACAAATACATAACAGTAAGGCAAATTAGTAATAAAAAAGAGCTAATTTTAAAACAACAACAGATTAGAGATACTGGCCGTTATTTTTTTTGCATAACCAGATTTCAAACGTTTCAGTGAGGAGTAATACAGTTTAAATTGGTTAATAAAAAAATCAAAACAAGGTGTAGAACCTCTCCATTTACAGCAGTGTATATGATATTTAACAAGCAAGAAAACAATGTTTACCACATCAGATATTTGAATATCAAGGTCATCAACAAAGTATAATACGTGGGAGATTGTTATCTCAGGTATATTTTCAATTTTAAGGGACAGACAATTTTTAATGTCTCTCCATAGTTTAAAAGAAAAAGAACAGGAAAAAAAGAGATGATTTAGGGATTCTTCTGGACATTCACAGAAGGTACAGCATGTTGAATCAAACTTAAATCTTCTGTGCAAAAATTCTGCCACTGGGTAAATATTGTGTGAGATTTTAAAGTGAGTCTCTTTAACCTTAGATGAAACCGGCCATTTGGCATACTTGGAGAATGCCTTTTCAATTACAGACATGTTTGTTGTTACCAAGACACTATTATTGAAATCATTAAACATTTTAGATTTGAAGGCAGTAACGAGAATAACATTATCACACTTTTTATCAGTCACACTATATTCTCCAATTTTCAATTTGGGTAACGATTAAGTAACTGTTGAATATCTTAAGGTGTTTTGGATAAGATGAATAAGAGCTACAGGAATAGCTTTGCAAACTTTTAGATATTCATTACCTGAACAGTTCAGCTTAAATTTATTTGTAAAATCTCTCTGATTTAAAAAAACACCATTACTGTCCATTAAGTCAGTGACAAATAGAATACCCTTTTCATACCAGTCCATTTTAAAAATAGATTTTCTATTTATTAATATTGATCTGTTATTCCATACTACGGCTCCATGTGGGGTAAAATTGTGTGCAAATATCATTTTCCAAAAAAACAAAACTTGTTTATGAAAATTTGACAGAGAGATAGGAATCTTGGTTAATTCAAAGTCACATTTAAGCAAGAGATCTAAGCCCCCAAGGCTTTTAAAAATAGAATTAGGGATATGGAACCACATTGAATTAGAATGACACAAAAAAGACTTCAGCCAATTTATTCTAAATGAACCAATCAGAGCCTCAATATACAATGCTCTAATTCCTCCCTTGTCATAATCTTTAACAAGATGAGATCAACGTAAATAGTGAGTTTTGTTCCTCCAGATAAATTGGAAAATTATTGAATTGGCTTTCTTAATATTTTTGTCCGAGATAAAATCAGAGTGGCATGGATAAATTAATTTGGACACTCCTTCGGCTTTAGAAAGAAGAGATCGTCCAAAAATAGTCAGATCTCTAGTTAACCATCGGTTCAACGATTTCTTCATGCCATCCAAGCATCTTCCAATGTTTCCCTCCTCTCTTCTAATAGTGTTTTTTGAAATCAATACCCCCAGATATTTGACTTCGGACTTCACTGTAATGGAGGCAACAGACGTCTCAGAGCTGGAATGGATGGGCAGAAGTTCACACTTATTAATATTGAGAGAGACAGACCAGACGCTCTTGAAAACATTAAAATGGATTTTAGCGCGATATCTATCATAGTTTTATAATAATAATAATAATAAACTTTATTTGTATAGCACCTTCCAACAATGCCTTGCATTGATCAAGGTGCTTAACAGGATAAAAAGATGAATAAACTGGAACAATAAATCAGTGAAAATAGAATAAAAAACAACAGTAATAAAAGAAGGCAATGGAAATAAAAAATGCTACATACTAAAATACCAAAAGTAATAAAAGTTACACACTGAAAGCTTTTTTGAACAAGTGGGTCTTCAGTCTGGTTTTGAACAGAGTCAGATCAGAGGTGGCACGCAGCTCAAGGGGGAGGCTGTTCCAGGCTTTTGGGCCGGCAACAGAAAATGACCGGTCTCCCCATTGTTTGTACCTTGAGCGAGGCACCTCCAGCAGGTGTTGACTGGCAGATCGTAAAGCTCTGCCGGGCTGATGGGCTTTCAAAAGTTCTGAGATGTAGAGAGGTGCAAGTCCATTCAGAGCTTTGAAGACAAACAGCAACAGTTTGAACTGTATCCTGAACTGAACCGGGAGCCAGTGTAGAGAGGACAGGACAGGAGTGATGTGTTCATATTTTCGTGTGTTGGTCAAAAAGCGTGCGGCAGAGTTCTGTACAAGCTGTAAACGGGAGATGGAGGATTGATTAATACCAACATACAAAGCATTACAATAGTCAAGTCTGGAGGTCACAAAGGCATGGATGGCCTTCTCCAGATCACTACGGCTGAGGAGTGACTTTACTTTAGAGAGCAGACGGAGCTGAAAGAAGCTGGTCTTGACAACAGAACTGATCTGTTTATCAAACTTTAAGTTGGAGTCAAGCTGCACTCCAAGATTTCTGACCACCGGGTTGAAGTGGGGGAGGGGAAAACCAACACTGGGACTGGGAAGGATGTTGCTGGTGTCATCGGGTGCACCAAATAAAATGCATTCAGTTTTATCTGTGTTTAGGTGGAGGAAGTTTTGAGAGAGCCAGTGCTTAATGTCATTTAAGCAGTTGACAAGAGTGTTTGAACTGAGTGAGGGGTTGGGAGTGACTGGCAGATAGATTTGTAAATCGTCTGCATACATGTGAAAAGACAGATTATGACGTGCAATGATTGATCCTAATGGCAGCATGTAAAGAGAAAAGAGGACTGGCCCCAGAATGGATCCCTGTGGTACGCCAGAGGTCAGAGGGGTTGATGAAGAGGAGGACAGATCGCCTATCATGACAGAAAAGGTTCTCCCAGTCAGGTAAGATTTGAACCACTCAAGCACAGCTCCCTGGAGGCCAACCAGCTGAGACAAGCGGTTGATTAGTACCTGATGGTCAACGGTGTCAAAAGCTGCTGAGAGGTCTAACATCACCAGCAGAACAGGGTTTTTTGCATCTAGGGACAGAAGAATGTCATTCTGCACTTTGAACAGTGCAGATTCAGTGCTGTGACGGGCTCGAAAACCTATCTCTTAGGAAAATTGTTGTATCGTCAGCAAATTGACTTATCTTAAATTCCTTATCAAACAATTTTATACCATGCAACTGTGAATTTTCCAAATTCAGTAAGGTAAGCATTTGAGTTGTTAATATAAATAATTTAGGTGAAATTGGGCAGCCTTGCCTTATTCCTCTTGACATAGAGAATCTAGTGGTCAAACTGGTTCCCAGAGAGACTGAGCTACTGATATCTGTATAAAATAATCTGACTATATTACAGAACTTTTCCCCAAAGCCAAAAAATTCCAAAGTTTTTATAATAAAGCAGTGTTCTACTGAGTCAAAGGCCTTAAAGAAATCCAAGAATAAAATAAAACTATCGCTATCAATAAACCTACTATAATCAATCATATCCAAAATAAGTCTCGTGTGATGATGGATATTCCTTCCTTTTAAAAAAGCTGATTGGCATTCGTTAATACCGTATTTTCCATTGTATAGGTCGCACCCTTGTATAGGTCGCAGTGTCTAATATTTATCAATAAACTGGAAAAATCCGTAAATAGGTCGCACCGGTGTATAGGTCGCACCGGTCGCACCGGTGTATAGGTCGCACCTAGGTCGCACCTACATTTGTTAGCTGCCATTTTTGTAAGACTGTGTCTCACTTTAATTTTTGTCAATAAATTATTACAAATCAGCTTATTTCAAAATGTAAATACCACCAACATCATTAAAATTACCGGTAAACTACCGGTACAGACTCCTAAAAAATGTTTGTTGGCTGCCTTTTTTGTAAAACTGTGTCTCACTTTGATATTTGTTAATAAATTATTACAAATCAGCTTATTTCAAAATGTAAATACCACCAACATCATTAAAATTAAACTACAGACTCCTAAAAAAATGTTTGTTGGCTGCCTTTTTTGTAAGACTGTGTCTCACTTTAATTTTTGTTAATAAATGACAAATCAGTTGCAGCTGAAGGTGATCTGCTCAGAGTTGCAGCTGCTGTGGAAACCAGTGCAGGATAGCTGCAGCAATTTTATTATTGATTTTACTAGATTTTATCACTTGTTTTATTTTATTTATTTTTTAAGCAAGCCTATTCTGCCTCCACATGATTTTATCTTTGATCTTAGCTGATATCATTATTGATTTTACTTGATTTTATCACTTGTTTTATTTTATTTATTTTTTAAGCAAGCCTAATCTGCATCCACATGATTTTATCTTTGATCTTAGTCGATATTATTATTGATTTTATTTGATTTTATCACTTGTTTCATTTTGATCTTTGCTTTGTTACACTTTGTAGCACTTTGAGATTTTTATTAATGAAAAGTGCATTATAAATGGAATTCATTATTATTATTATTATTATCTGGAGGTGGAGCTGACTGTGAGCTGAAATATGCAGCATCTGGAGGTGCAGCTGATTGAAATGCACTTTGACAGTTACAGCTACACCCAAATAAATCTGTAAATAAAGCAGAATACTGGTACAGGCCTCTTTAGCGATCATAGCGGCCGAAACTGGTACTGCACTTGCACTGCCCCCTGGTGGCCGAAACTGGTACTGCACCATTTTATGCAACAGGGAAAAAGGGCCATAACTCAGCCAAAAATTGGTCTAAAAATATGGGGAAAAAATCCATAAATAGGTCGCACCGGTGTATAGGTCGCAGGCCTTGAAAAATCCATAAAAAGGTGCGACCTATACACCGAAAAATACGGTAATCGTTCCTAAACCACTGTTTAAGCGATTGGCATAAACAAGTGCTAAAATTTTATAATCAGTACATAAAAGAGTGATGGGTCTCCAATTGTCTAGTGATAAAAGATCTTTGTTGGCTTTGGGGATCAGAGTAATCTGACCTCGTTTCATGGTGGGAGAAAGATTATTATTTGAAATACATTCCAGTAGAACCTCAAACAATAGTTTCCGTAAATCTTTCCAAAAATAAAAATAAAATTCAGTGGTTATTCCATCTAGGCCTGGAGATTTACCTTTTGCCATTTTTTGTATTGCTTCGTCAAGCTCTTCGATTTGTAATTCGTCTTCCATCAGATTCTTAAAATCAGGACTAATTTTTTCAACAGGTTCCTGAATTTCATCAAAAAAAGACTGGCAATTAGATTCCGAATACTTTGAACAATAAAGGTCACTATAAAAATTCCTAATTGTTATATTAATTAAATCTGGGTCTTCAGTGATGCTACCATTAATAACAAGTTTCCCAATCTTCTTTTTGGACTGTCTCTGCTTCTCAAGACTGAAAAAATATGAAGAGTTCTTTTCGCCATCCTCCATCCATCGAGCCCTGGAGCGAATGAAAGCCCCCTTTGCTTTATCTAGAAAAACATCGTCTAATTGAGATTTGAGAACATCAAGCTGACTCATCTCATCAGACGATAAAACTGCTTTTGAACATAAAGAATTAATATTTCTAATAAGTTGGGATTGTTTCAGACTCTTCAATTTTGAAGCAATTTTGCCTATCTTTATTGCTGTTGTCCTAACATTAAATTTAAACCATTCCCACTTATTTAAGGGAGACAGATCCATTACTGAAATCTCTTCAATAAGGTTCAGGATTTCTGAACAGAAAGTGTTATTATTCAGCAAGTCACTATTAAATTTCCAAGTTAAGCTTGAAGGTTTAGATTTATTTAGACAGAGAAATAAGGTAACTGAGCAATGACCTGTTAGAGCCGCTGAGCTTTCACAACTTGAAATATTATCTACCATATCATGAGGGATTAACCAGTAATCCAGCCTCGAACTCTATAGCCATTTCCGGAAGGGTTGAACCAAGAGTATTGTCTTATATTAGGATTTTTAATTTTCCAGCAGTCTGCCAAATTTATGTTTGAGATTAAGTTTACAAAGATATCATCAAAAATATGATGCTACCCCCTAGAGGGGAGATGATCAATCGATCCATCCATCTGGGGCTACGTTGAAATCACAGCCTAAAATAACCTGATCCGTGTAATATTTTAGTTTCCATTGATTTATCCTCAGTCCGAGGTCAGCAAAAAAATTATTATTCATTGTTTTATTATTATATCCATATACACATACCAAAATGAACTTACTTTCATCCATTTCCACTATTACAGTTACCCAGTGGCCGTTTGTATCACTGATATGTTCCAACACAGAACCTGGGAATTTATAAAACATAATCATAACCCCAGCTGAATGTGACGTACCATGACTAAAATAAATTTGATCTCCCCATTGAAGTTTCCAGAATTTTGTCTCCTCACTAGATGAATGAGTTTCTTGTAGAAAAAAAACAATTTGCCTTTTGCTCCTTACAATAAAGAAAAGTACTGTAGCCTTACGTTTAGTAATATTTTTTAAACCCCTAGTATTAAGTGAAAGTAATGATAACATATAATAAACACAGTAGTTGTGCAAGAAAAAATCTCTGGAACGATGAGCAGGAATGAGATAACATAGCTAGTAACAACCATATGGAACAGTGCAATAGCCCTATAAACAAAAACAAACATAACCTACCATACCGGTGAGACTAAAAGAAACAGATCAGTGTAATTAGTCAGGGTCCACTCTTCGGTTATCGATCAGGGCAAAGCTTTCCTTCAGGTAAGCACGCTTGCCTCGTTTCCTGGCTTCCTGGACCAGGGGCCACAACTTAGCCCGGGCGAGCCTGTCCTCCTTAGAAAAGTCCTCCTTGAAGCTGATGTGCAGATCTTTGCAGACTTTAGCATCTTTGGATTTCCTTCAGACCTCATCCCGCATGGTGCGCATCCCAAATTGAATGATGACGGCTCTTGGACGGTTTGTGGACGAAGCAGCCTCAGCTTTTCTCCCCAATCTGTGAACGGTGTCAACCGTATCCTACAGCCGATCCACAGAAACAGGAATGATCCTAGTCAGGATCCCGATGATGGATTCCCGTATGTTCTCCTCGTCTTTCTCAGGCAGTCCGGTCACCCTCAGGTTCCAACGTCTTTTGTAGCGAGCATGTTCTTCACAGGAGATCCTCAACACTGTGTTATCTTTTTTGAGAAGGTTGACTGTAGCTTGGAGTTCTGATATAACTTTCTTGTTTACCTCAATGGCGGCAGTATTAGCTTCGATACGTTTTTCAATGCCTTTCAAAATTTCTGTCTGATTGTCCATCTTTGTGTTAAATTCTCCTATCGCACGAAGGATAGCATTAGCTGTGTCCTCCTTACATTCAGACTCCTGTAACTTCATTTTCTTCATATTTTTGTTCTTAATAGGTGTGTGGTCTCGGTTCACCTTCTGTTCTTTTCCAGACGGATCAGACGAAGCCCCGACCATCTCCATTTCTTCAATAATATCTTCGTCGCAAGCCTCTTGAAGAGCCGACCGGTTGTAAACGTGGTCCGCCATGTTAGCTTCCATAACTAAATTCCCAGCCGTCAAAAACGAAACAAACAGGCTGAAAAGGTTTCAAAAGGAGGTTAAATTAAGAACAAAAAATATAAGATGCTTAAAAATGGGGCTAAAGCACCACTGTCAGGATAAATCTCGGCTAAACAATAACAATATACGAGAGCCTGCAAAAACACCACCTCTCACTCCGCCATCTTAGGACCTCCTTTGATTTGATTCACTGCAGACGGAGTCCAGCCAAACAGAGTTTAATTTAAAGGTAGAGCTGCAGCTCATGCCTCAAAAACACACGCGCGCATACACACAGAACACCTGCTCTCTCTTTTTCCGGTCGCTCATTTGAAACACGTACCTTGCGCTCTAATTCACTGAAAGGGAGGACAGTCAGAGGAGGAGCGGACACATGAGGAGAAATTACCTTATGCCAAAGCCGCACGGCTCAGTGCAAGCGCAGAGGGCCAGCAGACCAAAACGCAACTCGGCCTTATGGAGGA
>JBBPBX010014124.1:2952-15984 GCA_038048925.1 Garcialebias charrua
CCACTGTGATTGTTGGATCATTAAAGGAAGTTGGAACCAGCCTGTGCAGATTTTAGGAGACGGCTCATGCATGGGTTTATGTTCCTCTTGACCACCTTGTTGGGAAAAGGCTTCAGGAATCCTTCAAGACACTCAGGTTGGAGGATCTGTGGTGATCTGTTGTGATCTGTGGTGATCTGTTGTGATCTGTGGTGATCTGATCTGTGGTGATCTGTGGTGATCGGGGGATGGGGGTGTTTGGTTGGGTTATTTCTCCTATTTATTACATTCACTCATGTTTTTCTTTGTTTCATTTGTATGTTTCCTCCATGTGTCATTAGTTATTTCCCTCAGTCCTCCTTGCCTTCAGTGGATCATTACCATTTGCTCAGTCCTCAGCTGTTCTCTCTCAATAATCACTCCTTCCAGTATGTACAGTGTACTGCTGCTCACCCTGACTCATTTCAGATCAAACCATTTCCTCCAACACGTCTTGTTTTTTATACTCTGGTTTTTATTGTTTTTTTAATCCTCCTGCCCTAAGTATTATTGGGGATTTGGGGCGGCTGTGGCTGAGAGGTTAGAGCAGTCGTCCTCCAGTGTAAGAGTTGGGGGTTCGACTCCACCAGCGGTCACGTGTTGAATTGCCCATGGGCAAGACACTGAACCCCTCATTGCATCTGATGTGTGTCCCATCAGTGTATGAATGTGATAAAACACTGATTAATCTCTTTAGAATTATTCTTCTTCTTCTTTCGGCTTTTCCCTTTTCAGGGGTCGCCACAGCGAGTCATCCTCCTCCACCTCACTCTGTCCTCTGCATCCTCTGTCCTCACTCCAACTACCTTCATGTCCTCTCTAACTGCATCCATATATCTCCTCTTTGGCCTTCCTCTGTGTCTTTTTCCTGGCAGCTGCATTTCTAACATCCTTCTACCAATATACCCACTGTCCCTCCTCTGGACATGTCCAAACCATCTCAGTCTGGCCTCCCTAACTTTATCTCCCAGTTGTTCAACATGTGCTGTACCTCTGATGATCTCATTCCTGATCTTATCCATCCTTGTCACTCCTAAGGAGAACCTCAGCATCTTCATTTCTGCTACTTCCAGTTCTTTCTCCTGTCTTTTTGTCCATGTCTCTGTCTCCAGACCATACAACATAGCTGGTCTCACCACTGTCTTGTAAACTTTTCCTTTGACCTTTGCTGACACCTTTTTGTCACAAATCACTCCTGAAACTTTTCTCCATCCACTCCATCCTGCCTGGACTCTCTTCTTCACCTCTTTACCACATTCCCCATTTTCCTGGACAGTGGACCCCAAGTACTTGAAGTCCTGCACCTTTGTGACCTCTGCTCCTTGTAGCCTCACTGTTCCACTGGCCTCCCTCTCATTCACACACATGTACTCTGTCTTACTACGGCTGACTTTCATTCCTCTTCTTTCAAGTGAATACCTCCACCTCTCCAAGTTCTCTTCCACCTGTTCCCTGTTCTCACCACAGATCACAATGTCATCTGCAAACATCATAGTCCATGGGGATTCCTGCCTGACCTCATCTGTTAGTCGGTCCATCACCAGAGCAAACAAGAAGGGGCTCAGAGCCGATCCTTGATGCAATCCCACCTCCACCTTGAAGCTATCTGTCACTCCTACAGCACATCTCACCACTGTCCTGCTGTCTTCATACATGTCCTGTACCAGTCTAACATACTTTTCTGCCACTCCAGATTTCCTCATGCAATACCACACCTCCTCTCTTGGCACCCTGTCATATGCTTTTTCTAAATCCACAAACACACAATGGAGTTCTTTCTGACCCTCTCTGTACTTCTCTATCAACATCCTCAAAGCAAAGATGGCATCTGTGGTGCTCTTTCTTGGCATGAAACCATACTGCTGCTCACAGATAGTCACCTCTTGTCTAAGCCTTCCTTCCACAACTCTCTCCCAGATCTTCATTGTGTGGCTCATCAACTTAATTCCCCTGTAGTTGCTACAACTCTGTACATCACCCTTGTTCTTAAAAATGGGAACCAGCACACTTCTTCTCCATTCTTCAGGCATTTTCTCACCCTCAAATATTCCATTAAATATTTGAGTCAAAAACCTCACTGCCATCTCTCCAAGACATTTCCAAACCTCCACTGGTATGTCATCAGGTCCTACTGCCTTCCCCTTCTTCATTCTTTTCAGAGCTTTCCGGACTTCACCCTCACTAATCTTTCCCACTTCCTGGTCCACAGTTTCTATTACCTCCACTCTTCTTTCTCTTTCATTCTCTTCATTCATTAGCTCCTCAAAGTAATCCTTCCATCTTCCCATCACACTCTCCTCACTTGTTAGAACATTCCCATTCCCATCTTTAATAAGCCTAACCTGCTGCACATCCTTTCCAGCTGTTGAGGTGTGATTTGTCAATTTACATACAGTAGGATGTGTGTGTGTCTTCTGTAAGCCCTGCTTCCACACGCTGAACTTTGAATGTGTCACAGGTATGTGTTCTCAAGTATGTGTTTGTTAGCTTTCAATTTACATAGGTTGGTGCATGTCACCTCAGCCTGGTTATAACGTGCATGCGTGGGTTTCCTCCGGGTACTCCGGTTTCCTCCCACAGACCAAAAAACATGCATGTTAGGCTGATTGGTGACTCTAAATTGACCCTAGGTGTGAGTGTGAGAGTGGATGGTTGTTTGGTGTGAGTGAGACAGGTCCCTCTTGTAAATGAGTCCCCGTGACTCAACGAGGCTAGCCTGTATAAATAAAGGTTGAATGAATGAATTAATAACTTCACTCTCTCACAGCCTGCTTCATTGAATTGATAAAGCTCCCCGGATGGGAAACAAAACATTTTCTGTAACAAATAAAGTCCAGTTGTTGCTTTATTGAATGCCTTTTTTGATTTTATCATGTGACTACTGAGAATCTTCACCAGCATATCCTTTCCAGCCTGATCCCTCTGTCTTGCCAATTTGTGCAAGTCCTTTTCGCCCTCTTTAGTGTCCAGTCTCCCATACAACTCATTGTACGCCCTCTGCTTTGCCTTAGCTACTTCCCTCTTTGCTCTATGTCCCATCTCCTTATATTCCTGTCTCCTCTCTTCAGTCCTCTCACTGTCATATTTCTTCTTGGCTAATCTCTTTCTTTGAATGGCGTCCTGCACTTCACTATTCCACCACCAGGTTTCCTTATCATCCATTCTCTGTCCAGATGACACACCAAGTACCTTCCTACCTGTCTCTCTAATTACTGTTGCTGTAGTAGCCCAGTCACTTGGAAGCTCTTTCTTACCACCCAGAGCCTTTAACAGCTCGTCTCTGAATTTCTCACAACATTCTTCCTTCTTTAGCTTCCACCATTTGGTCTTCTTCTCTGATTTTACTCTTTTTCTCTTCTTCACAACAACAGTCATTCTACACACAACCATCCGATGCTGTCTGGCCACGCTCTCCCCTGCCACAACCTTACAGTCTCCAATCTCCCTCAGGTTTCCTCTTCTACACAGAATGTAATCGACCTGTGTACTCCTTCCTCCACTCTTATAGGTCACTCTATGTTCCTCCCTCTTTTGGAAATAGGTATTGACTATAGCCATTTCCATTCTCTTGGCAAAATCCACCACCATCTGTCCTTCCTGGTTTCTTTCCTTGACACCAAACCTACCCATCACTTCCTCATCCCCTCTGTTTCCTTCACCAACATGTCCATTCAGGTCTGCTCCAATCACCACTCTTTCCTCCCTGGGAATACTCTCTATCACTTCATCCAAATCTTTCCAAAATGTATCTTTCTCCTCCCCATCACATCCAACCTGTGGAGCATAACCACTGACTATGTTTAGCATCAGACCTTCTACTTCTACCTTCAGACACATCACCCTATCTGACACTCTCTTCACCTCTACTACATTCTTTGCCAACTCCTCCTTCAGGACCACCCCTACTCCATTTCTCTTTCTATCCACACCATGGTAAAACAGTTTGAACCCTGCTCCAATACTGCGAGCCTTGCTGCCCTTCCACTTGGTCTCTTGGACACATAAAACATCTACCTTTCTTCTCTGCATCATGTCAGCCAGCTCTCTACCTTTGCCTGTCATTGTCCCCACATTTAGAGTTGCAACCCTCAGTCCTACATTCTTCACTTTCCTCCTCTCCCTCTGTCTCCTGACACGTTTCCCTCCTCGGGGTCTTCGACTAACAGTAGTACAATTTCCGCCGGCACCCTGTTTGTCAACAGCACCGGTGGCGGACGTTGTTAACCCGGGCCTCGACCGATCCGGTATGGTTTCACTTTGATGAACTCACATTATGGTTTTGGCAAGTGTTTTACATCGGATGCCATTACTGACACAACCCTCACCATTTACCCGGGCTTGGGACCGGCACAAGAGATACACTGGCTTGTGCTCCCTAGTGGCTGATTATTTGTTCAATTATCTTTGTACAGATCTAGTAGAGTGCTGTATCAATGTGTGAATGAATGTGTGTGTGTGTGTGTGTGTGTGTTGTAGAGGGCTGTATGAATGTGTGTGTGTGTGTGTGTAGTAGAGTGCTGTATGAATGTGTGTGTGTAGTAGAGTGCTGTATGAATGTGTGTGTGTGTAGTAGAGTGCTGTATGAATGTGTGTGTAGTAGAGTGCTGTATGAATGTGTGTGTAGTAGAGTGCTGTATGAATGTGTGTGTGTAGTAGAGTGCTGTATGAATGTGTGTGTAGTAGAGTGCTGTATGAATGTGTGTGTGTAGTAGAGTGCTGTATGAATGTGTGTGTAGTAGAGTGCTGTATGAATGTGTGTGTAGTAGAGTGCTGTATGAATGTGTGTGTGTAGTAGAGTGCTGTATGAATGTGTGTGTAGTAGAGTGCTGTATGAATGTGTGTGGTAGTAGAGTGCTGTATGAATGTGTGTGTAGTAGAGTGCTGTATGAATGTGTGTGTAGTAGAGTGCTGTATGAATGTGTGTGTGTAGTAGAGTGCTGTATGAATGTGTGTGTGTAGTAGAGTGCTGTATGAATGTGTG
This sequence comes from Garcialebias charrua, assembly GCA_038048925.1. Lineage (NCBI taxonomy): Eukaryota > Metazoa > Chordata > Actinopteri > Cyprinodontiformes > Rivulidae > Garcialebias > Garcialebias charrua. The sequence goes on from JBBPBX010014124.1 coordinate 7,952, forward strand.
AATGATGCACAGATTGTAGTAAAGAGCTTTGAGTGTTTTGATCAGATAGAAAGGTGCTTTATATACTATAAGTACAGTCTATTTATTTAAAGGTTAAACAAGGTCTTTGCTTGTTGTGGTCAGTGCTGTTTATTGTTGTATAATGTTCTGTATGCAGGACATTAAAGTTCTGTTTATTGTTGTATAATGTTCTGTATGCAGGACATTAAAGTTCTGTTTATTGTTGTATAATGTTCTGTTTGCAGGACATTAAAGTTCTGTTTATTGTTGTATAATGTTCTGTATGCAGGACATTAAAGTTCTGTTTATTGTTGTATAATGTTCTGTATGCAGGACATTAAAGTTCTGTTTATTGTTGTATAATGTTCTGTATGCAGGACATTAAAGTTCTGTTTATTGTTGTATAATGTTCTGTATGCAGGACATTAAAGTTCTGTTTATTGCTCAGCTCTTCCTCTGCCTCTAAAGGCTGTTTCATACCTCTGCTCTTTCACCTGTTACAGGGTGCGTGATGAAAACAGCTGCTGTCTCTCACCAGCCACCGACACCGTTCTATGCATCGCCTCCAGTCAGAACTGTGTCTTTGGTCAGAACTTCTTGTCATGTCATTTTACTGAAAATGGTCTTCTTCCAGAAGCCGGTTGTCTTCCGACGTCTAGAGAATGAAAACAACATCCATCTATCCTGCTGTCACTGCTGGTGTTTTTATGCTTAGCTAGGCACGTGGCGAGCGCCACAGTGGGAGGAAACATGAGGATTTATCCCCCACGTCTTCTTCTTGACTGTAGACGCTCCCTGAGACAAACACGTCTGAAACTACGTCTCGTTGATAAACCAACTTTAGTCCACATCTGGAGTTCACCTCTGCTCTTCACGCTCCACACACGGTTGAAGACTTTGTTCTTCCAGTTTAAAAGTGTTTGCACTCAAATAATATAAACAGGTTGTGTTCATGATAATGACCTCATGAGGTTTTATTATTAAAGCAACCTTTGCTAAGGACAGGAGAAAACTCAGGACTTGTGTGAAAAATAAATCTTTTCTGTTTATGGCTCGTGTCCATCAGTGTTCACAGGTTTGTTGTTGATTCATCCACTGTGCCACTGTGCAGATAAAACCTTTAGTTCACACGTTTATTGCTGTTGGTGAACTGGCACAAGACTGAGGAGGTCTAAATGAAAAGACACCAGTCCAAATGATGGTTCTGTACTTTACTGGTTTATGGCTCCATTAACTTTTGTTGGTTCTTTAATCCAGCTGAGTTTTAGAGTCGTCTACCCCCCAGCTCTGAAGCACAGCGGAGATATTAAAGGTCCATTTAAAAAACAAGAAATATTAATAGTAGATTTATATTTGTTTAAAGGAGACCACATATAGGTATTTAAAATTTTTATGTTATTTCTGTGTGCTATCTTGACAATATTAATTCATTTTAATACACAAAATAATTCTTAGATAATCAATTATACCCTTTTTAATTCTGCCATTTTTAACTTTCGTTTTGAACGACCGGTTTCTTGAAGTCCACGCCCTTCAACGATCTGTTTACGCCCTCTGTAACAGCCAGTATCTGTAATGTGTTGTTGTTTTAAAATTAGCTCTTTTTTTATTACTCATTTGACTTACTGTTAGTGCTAGCTTAAGATAACTTACCGAAACCCGTCTGAGCGCGCCGCCATGAGCTGCTCCTTTTAGCATGAGACCACCCGAATCCGAAGCTAATGTTAGCTTGTTCCTCTTCCGGTTTTCGCCAGCTCCGCTCGTTGCACGCGGAGATTTTGGGAGTTATCGCTGTTCCAGTCAAGACAACAAAGTTCACCAAGTGTCTCCCGTAAATTAATCTGTAAGGAGAAGGTCCTCGCTGCTGCGAGCCTGCTGCGAGGCTGAAATGAGGCTGTACAGTTGAAGCTCCGCTCCATCGCGCCGGAAGAGGGTCCCGTCGCAACCGGTCCCTAAGCCGGGGGTCCGCTCGTTTAATTTTTGCCGGCTGCGCGTTGGCAGCGATCGCAAATACACTAAAAATTGAACTAAAACATAAAAATAACAATTATACTTTATTTATAAAGCCATTTAAAAAAACACAGCTGCAACAAAGTGCTGTACACATGAAATTAAGAACATATAAACAAAAGATGAGATGAAATCATGAAAAACAACAGTCATGTGTTTAATACAGAAGTGGGTTGAGCCTAACCAGGGGTTGCTAGGTGAGGGGCTGGACTCAGGTTTGAGGTGATTGGCTACGGCCTGTGACGTCAATAACTGCAGGAAGTGTGAATCCTGGTGTATTTATCAAAAATAAATAAATCTACTTAGAGTAAATAAACCACTGGGTGCATTTTTTTGGCACAAGGACTGTTTTTTTATGAAGTTAATACCCAAAGTTGAGTAAAAAAAACATTAAAAAGTGATTTTTGCATTTGTGGTCACCTTTAATAAAATGCTGCTTTCATAAATATTTGATACTTTCTGTATTATGTCATAATTCTCATTATAAATTAGATTTAGGTGTCAGATCATATCTTTGCTTTAGTAACAAATGTACAGAACTCCAAAGTACTTTTTTTTTAAACATGTATATGTATTTTTGTTTCATTTACAGAGACAATAAGTGATGATGATGATGATGATGATGATGATGATGATGATGATGATGATGATGATGATGATGATGATGATGATGATGATGATGATGATGATGTGACAGAGTGTTTGGGCCTTCTGGCTGATGGCTAATTCACACACCCAGGGACCTTATGTAAAAATTATTTTTTACTGATATTTCAAAAGATTTTTCAATATTTAATTTTTCAAAGATTTTTCTAAAACATGCAAACAGCAAGTAAACAAAAATGTTTGTTTTTTTCCTTTTTGAAAACTAAACATCATATTATTTAATATGAGTTAAACATTAAAGGAGCTGTATGTAACTTTTCTAACAATATATTTTTAACATATTTCTTCACTCTGTCACTACCTCCTGACATACTGATTTTAGACAAGTAATCTCTGAAAAAAAAACTATTGTCCCCTTGCTTCTCTAAAAGCATTTCTAAAAAGCCACAGTGACCCACCGTTAACCAGCCAATAAAAACAGAGTTTGTAACCAGCCAATAAAAACAGAGCTTGAATTTGAATTTCAGCAGAGCAAGGGTAACAGAGCCATATATGGCTCTGAGGGGGAGGGACCAGAAACGTGTCTCTGTTCAAAATTTTCCTAAGTTCCAGCGTGTTCCAGAAATTACATACTGAACCTTTAAGTCTGTGTTGTATTTACTGTCAGCTGGAAATTAGGAACATTGCTGTTTGTCTAATGTGTGTGTGTGTGTGTGTGTGTGTGTGTGTGCGTGTGCGTGTGCGTGCGTGTGTGTGTGTGTGTGTGTCTGTGTGTGTGTGTGTGCTGCAGGACGTCAGAAGTTGAAACCATCATGGCAAATTTGGAGAAAGCACATCAGGTGAGTACAATGTGTGTACAGTGTGTGTACAGTGTGTGTACAGTGTGTGTACCTTTCTGTGGTTGAGGAGCTTCGTTCAGGTAGTCACTCCTGTAATCAAGACCCAGCTTTAATAGACCTTTTACCAGTTGACGTCATCGCGCATGCGCACTCGCATTTTTCGAGAATTTACCGGAACCTGGGGCACGCAGCCATTCTACTCGAGTGTTTTCATTACTGCCAACGGTCGCGATGGGGAAATATGACTTTTATTGTGTTTATAATTGTTCGAGGCAACGTAAATTAGTAAAAGAAGAAGGTGAGACTTGTTCGTTTTACCAAGTCCCTCTAGGAAAGTCGAGTAAAGCGACTAAAAGAAGGAAGATGTGGCTTCAAGCGCTTCGCCGGCAGGACTTCACCCCGACACAAAACAGCAACATGTGTAATCGGCATTTTTTATCTGGCATGGCCAAACTCCGTGGATTACGTTCCTACATTACATCTTGGATATGGGGAACAGACAAAACAGAACAACCTCCCGCAGCAGAACAACATGTTACTGGACAGTTGATAAGCTAGCAGCTAGCTAGTTCTACTAGACGTTGCTGTTCCTCAGTCCACTGCCTGTGTTGAAGTTTCAACCTGCGACATGCAAGGAGATTCTTCCTTCAACTCCCTGAAGAAATAACAAGTGAGTAAAATGTCATCAAACATGCAGCTGTATAAAAATGAACAGACCACTGCACTGTTAGCCTGTTATCATTTGAACTCTTTCTGCGTTGAAAAAATATACAGTAGTAGTTTCCACAAGACAAACATGTTTTATTAACATTATCTGAGGTCTGACTTTAAAAACATTTCAGCCATTTCTCTGTTTCTGTAAGTTATTCGCACAGTTTTGCTGGGAGCATCGGTGACATGCTGTCACAGAAAAAAATAGCAATCCTGTCATCAATGTGTATAAGCATACAGTTTAACTATACATAAGACTGTTTTGTTTATTGTCAAATATGAATTAATACTTTCTTTGTTTTACAGCAGCAACTGGCCAACAACTCCTTGCTGACAAAGGGTTTGATGTCAAGTCAGAGGTGGAAAAAGGGGAGCTAGTCCGAACCTGCCCACCTTTCTGCATCCAGGGCACACTGAGGAAGAGGTATGTATTGTACAAGGAGTGTTGTGGCCTTTTGCAGCACTAAGTGCAATAAAGTAAAAATATCTTTGTAAGTACAGGTGTTTCCGGCAGCGTGTAACTGGCCCGGCGGGGCACAAAGATTCGCTTGCCCGCTGGGCCGACACACATTTATGGACCTATCAGGCCTGTCATGATCCAAATATATATATTTTAAATAAATTCTGTCGACCGTGACATCACATTGGTTGAAGTTTTTGAAGGACATCACGCTAATCCAATGAAAACTCACAGCACTCCTCAGCTGGCTCAGTCATTCCCTCCCCAATTTGACCAAATTTATATACTGTATTCAAATCCATGTTTATTACAGTAATTGATTAATGAAATAGTCCACACATCCCAAAACAGACATTGATTGTAGTACATTAAATTTAGAAATGAACACACCAACCTTTAAATAAAAAGCAACTGTGCTCTAATTTGACTTTTAGTAAAGTGGAACTTTTGTTTAGTTAAATGTTTTAATCTGTTAAAATACAAATGCTGTTTTAGTCACATTTTAGGAATTTGAATCTCACAGAGCATTTACAACAAAACAGGTCAGTCTCTCTTATCATGGTGACCTAACCAGGCCGAAAGAAAATCATCTTTGTGACTCTGCTGTTGTCAGATCTGTTCTCTAGTTTATAGTCCAGCTCTCTGGTCATCCAATGACTTAGCAACAGAACCCCATAAACATTAAACTGTCTAAAGTCTCCAAGTTGTCAGAGAAGGCATCATTAAAAAAATATATATAGCAGGTTACTTTCTGTCCTTGTAGGCTGCTGTCCTTTAACAAGTGAAATGACAAATACAAACACATCCTCTGGTATGTGTTGTTTCTGTTTGGGACTTATATAAATAATGTGTGTGTGCAACAATGGAATGTAACAATTCAAATAAAAATGAAGCAATTTCAGTAAGGCACCGTTTATTTTCTTACCCAAAAAATCTGGTCGAAACATCTTGATAACGTGCAAACTTCAGCTGTATTTAATCAGTATCTTTAAACATCATATCAAAATGAGAAAAAATTTCTGTTGTAATCATCTTGACGTGTAAAAACAGTAGCATAACTTTTTTCTGTGTTTGAACCATTCTTCACTGCACGACTGTTTGCGTGTTTCTGCCTCAATTAAATCTGATTCTGCTTGTGACACATTTAAAGATGTTTTGAACTTCTGGCAGGACTCTCTGATGGTGTGGAGACTGGATAGGGGCCGAGGTCATCAGCTACGTCATCTGCCAGAGGGTCTGCATCGAGAACCGCAGCCAGGGGCACAGCATACCTCAAAAGAAAAAAAACATGAAGCTTTAAAATGTAGACAAAATAAAGGAATTAAAGAAACATACAGATAAGCGTTAGTGATTTTTAATGTTTACTACTACACCTGCAAAAGGGCAACAATGGCTCCACGCTGAAAATGTCCTTGTGAAGACCAGCAGTGATGGGCTCATTCCGGTCATCAGGATGTCGTGGGTCAAAACGCAGGCTGTTCAGCGTTCTCCTGGAAAACTTCTCGACGCAGATGTCATGCCTTAAATAACACCAACATGAAAAATGTTGTTGATATCAAACACATATTAGCAAATCTGTTTGTAGAAGTGTTTTTTAATAAATGTCCAAAAACTATTCCAGATCTTACAATTGTAGAAAACATTTAAAACCGTGCATATGTCATTGCATTTATTTCTTATCTAGTGCCACTAGAAAACAAGAATAATTAACACAATACAATAAACTACAATTGTAAAATGTTGAATAGTTTTTTGACTGGAATAAGACAAAATAAGTGATATTGTATTATTCCAGTTGTTGGTGAAGTTTGACTGAAAGTCACCTTTCTGGGTATTTGTGTTATAAGCGTAATATGAAATTTCTTGAGGAACATTGATTAAACTCATTTAAAACTTGTAGCTCATCCCAAGTAGCAGGTGCAGTTCGTTTTTGGGCTGGTTCCTTCCATGTACAAGGTAACTGGGTGCAGGTTGGTTTTGAATGTGTTTCCAACACCCCACAACTGGTATTTCTCCATCTCAAACAACAGTGCAACAACATGGTTGCAGCCACCTCCTTGTCTGCAAAAATAATCACAAACACAATATACTACAGGTAACCCTCGAGGTACGACACCTGCGACCTACGGCAACGCGGACTTACGATTTGCCTCTTTGAAAGAATGCCGTCGACATACGACCGAAAAAACGGACTTACGACAGACGTACATTAGAAGTATGTAATCGAGATACGGCAAAAAAAGTGCGACACTACGGCAAGCGGCAAGGTGGGGGAGGGGTACAGTGCCTTGAGTGTTTGCGCATGACAGTGCGCGTGACCCTTGAGTAGGGGTGGGGCAACCCTACCGGACTATTTAAAGGGACGCGCCATCTTGACCACGTTGTTGAGTTTCGGCAAGAGAGAGAAAAGCAAGCAAAGCTGAGCTCACACCTGGCCTAAAATGCTCCCATCATTCATGGTTGAGCACTGGCTAAGCAGTTCCATCTGATCCAGGTTTGAACTTGAGAAAAACATCAGTGTCTACCTACACTTCAGTCAAAGTAAGGACATTTTGTTTCCTTGTTTCCTTTTTCTGCTGCTTCTAGCTTTTTTAGAGTTCATGGACTTTTTCATGCACATGGACTGCACACAAACACAACACCACATGGACTGCACTGGTTTCAAAAACATGATGGTTGCAACATGTTAACAGCTGCTGCTCAAAGAGAAGTGTTCATGTTTCATGGTTGACATGTTTTTGCTGCTGCTGGATGCATGGATGAATGCATGGGAGTTCCTTATCATTTGCTGCATTTTGATGTTAACAGCTGCTGCTCAAAGAGAAGTGTTCATGTTTCATGGTTGAACTCATTTGCAGATTATGGCTGAGAACTGTTCAGGAAGAGATTTGTATTTTGTATGCTTTGTCTGTGCTGAAAAAAACATTTCAGTACTGTACCTGTACATGCTGTACTGGTTTTGTGTGTTTATGGATGAATGTGTGGTATAATGTGTTATCTAAGTGTTTGTAAATAAAGTTCTGTGCATGTTTATGGCACAGGATGTCCGCTTGTTCATTCTCATGCCGTTAAATGTGTGTGCGGCGCTCCGTTAGCGGTATAGCCGCGACCTACGGCAGAAATGCGGACCTACGACAGGCACGTGTTTTTGGTCCGCGAGATACGACAGAATCGACCTAAGTCACACCCGTAGGTCCGGATCTCTGACGTAACTCGAGGGTTCCCTGTATATATATATATATATATATATTGTGTCATTATGGAATTCACATGCAAAATATATTGTTTGTAATATATTTAAGATTTTCACACATTTAACTTGCGTCTAATAAAGTGTAAGCTGTAAACAGTGTGTCAAAAGTGCAATAGTAAACATGTTATCAAACATAATAAAATTTTCCCAGGAA
>JBBPBX010014124.1:17120-39807 GCA_038048925.1 Garcialebias charrua
GGTGTGACAGAGCAGGTAAACAGTTTGGGGAATAAAGTGAGCTAAACAGCCCCCTCAGCAGAATGAAGCGGTGGCTGCACTCGTCTGCCCGGGCCCCCAGCTCCTGCTCTCGCTCAGCTTCAAGTTTCTGTACACGGGCGCCTGCTTTGATTTATGTACATGTTCTTGCCTTGATCATCTCATTAGCCAATTGATGTGACCCGGCGAATGAAAGCGGTGGTACTGTTTCTGTGCACAGAGAGCGGAAATGGCTCAGAGGGAAGTGGAGCGGCTAAAGGAGCAGTTAGCCAGCAGTTCGAGTGCCACCACAGGGAGCTGCCATCCAGCAGAGGGCACCACCAAGGTTAGAAGAATATGACAACATCCTTTTTTTTTTAAAGAGATCACCGGAGCTGCAGCCACGCTGAGTGATCTCTCTCCTCTGGGAAAGCCAGCTTTTAACTATGAAAACTTGTCCTCTCCTCCGTTTTACCTCCTCAGAATATCAGAGTCATTTCTACATGAAAATAAAAAAAACTACCATAGATGATTTACATTTCCTGCGAAAATGCACTGTGAATGCTTATTGCAGCAGAACAGAAAAAACTGCTGAAATTGGCTAAAAAAAAACGGTTGAAATGTAAAATTAGCCTAAAGTAGCAGAAGAAAGCAGAAAGAACACGTTTGCTGAATTAGGTTTAAATAAGCAGAAATTAGCACAAAAATCAGGAAATTAGCTAAAAAAGCTGAAATTAGTAAAAATTGCTGAAATGTAGCTGCAAAGGTAGAAAGAAGCTAAACTACCTGAATGAAGCAGAAAGAGCTGAACTGGGTTCACAAAAGGTGGAATTAGCTGAAAAAGCTAAAATTAACATAAAAACAGCTAAACCCCGGCCACTACACACCTTGGGGTGTCTATGAGTGCACACCTAATTCTCCAGCTTCCCGGGCGCTTTCTATGGCTGCTCACTGCACCACCTGGTGGTGGTTGGGTTAAATGCAGAGACAAATTTCGTCTGTGTATGGGAAACATACACAGATGACAGAAAAGGACATTATTATTATTATTATTATTAAATAGTAGTTGAAATTACAGAAAAAGCTGATACAAGCAGAAAAAGCTGAAAGGAGCATAACAAGCTGAAATTAGCAGAAATAAGTTAATTAGGCTGACAGTAGTGGAAATTACCACAAAACACTTACATTTATCTGAAAACAGCTAAAAAATGCTATATAAAAAAGTAAATGAAAAGGAAACCAGCTTAACTTTTCAGAAAGAAAAAAAAAGAAAAAACATGTTTGCTCAATTTGGCTTAAAGAAATAAAAAATAGGACAAAAAAGTGATAATTATCTGAAAAAAGCTGAAATGTTTACACACAAAACAATTTAAAAGTAGCTAAAAAGGCAGAAAGAACCTAAAACTACCAGAAGAAAGTGGAGAGAACACATTTTTGCTGAATTAGGATGAAAAAAGTTTAAATGAGTGTAAAAAATGTGGAATTAGCTGAAAAGGCGAAAATTTGCATTAAAACAGCTTACTAGTAGCTGAAATGATAGAAAAAGCTGAAATTTGCAGAATTAAGCTGAAAGGAGCACAAGTTGAAATTAGCCCAAATAAGTTAGAAGAAGCACAAAAATGTTGCAATTTGCAGAAATAATCTAAAAGGAGCACAAACAGCATGAAAAAAAAAAAACCCCAGCTGGAATCGGCTGAAAGTAGCTGGAAAAAAGTTCAAGTTTGCACAAGTAAACTGAAAGAATCTGAACCAGATCAAAATGTGAAAGGAGCAGTAAAAGGTTGTAAACAGATCTAAAGATATGAAGGAGTTAAAATGAGCTCAATTCATTTTCTGAGGAACAATATGGCAGAAAAATCCAAATATTTCAAACAGCTACAGCTGCACCAATAACAAAAGTCCTAGCAGGATTGTCCTGAAAGAGCTAAACATTTTGATATATGATTTGTTGAAATAGCTTGAAAACAGCGGGACGAGAATTGTGCAGAAAACTTACGGGAAAAAAAATGGATCGCAATAGTGTGAATGCTTCATAAGCGTTCAGATGTTTGGCTGTTTTATGTTAAAAAGACTTCATGGTGTTTTCTTTTTTTCCCTGTACATTTTATTTTTCATGAATTCTTTCCTTCCTCAGGTAAAAAATGAGAAGGGCGACATGCTGCCCACCCAACTGGAGGCCAGCTTGTTGGCTAAAGACAGAAAAATCCTCCATCTCCTTGAAAATGTTCAGCGGCTGCAGTTCACACTACAGGAAGTTCAGGAGACCTCGACCAATCAGATCCTGGAGTTGGAACGTCAACTGGCCTATAAGACAGAAGCTATTGAGGTGAGTGGGACGAGATGTGACCGCTCCAGAGATGTAATGTTTACAAACGAGCCAAATCTTTTTAATGATTCTTTAAAATGAACGATGGAAACTGAGTCGCAGACAGCTGTGAGATGTTCTTTGTTTTCCTCCTCATGTTTCTGAAACCATAAAACGACGCTCGCTGTCATGTACGAGGTGACTAACCATATTTATCGTGACTAACCATCTTTAACATGTCTAACCATCTTTAATGTGACTAACCACCTTTAACCTGACTAACCATCTTTAATGTGACTAACCACCTTTCACATGTCTAACCATCTTTAATGTGACTAACCACCTTTCACATGTCTAACCATCTTTTATGTGACTAACCACCTTTCACATGTCTAACCATATTTAATTTGACAAGTAAACACCTTTAACCTGAGTAACGACCTTTAATGTGACTAACCATCTCTAACGTGAATAACCATTTAAACGTGACTAACCATCTTGAACGTCACTAAGCAACTCTAAAGGTCTCTCTTGTAAATGAGTACCATATGCTCAATGGGATTAACCCGTTTAAATAAAGGTTGAATGAATGAATAAAGTGACTAAACATCTTTAATGTGACTAACCATCTCTAACTTGACTAAACATCTCTTATGTGACTAACCATTTTTAACGTGACTAAACATTTCAGGTCTAACCATCTCTAACATGACTAACCATCTTTAATGTGACTAACCATCTCTAACTTGACTAACCATCTCTAACCATCTTTAACGTGACTAGCCATCTCTAACTTGAATAATCATCTCTAACAGGACTAACCATCTTTAACGTGACTAGCCATCTCTAACAGGACTAACCATCTTTAATGTGACTAACCATCTCTAACTTGACTAACCATCTCTAACCATCTCTTATGTGACTAACCATTTTTAATGTGACTAAACTTTTCTAACGGGTCTAACCATCTTTAATGTGACTAACCATCTCTAACTTGACTAACCATCTTTAACGTGACTAGCCATCTATAACAGGACTAACCATCTTTAATGTGACTAACCATCTCTAACTTGACTAACCATCTCTAACCAACTTTAACGTGACTAGCCATCTCTCATTTGAATAATCATCTCTAGCAGGACTAACCATCTTTAATGTGACTAACCATCTCTAACTTGACTAACCATCTTTAACGTGACTAACCATCTTTAATGTGACTAGCCATCTCTAACAGGACTAACCATCTTTAATGTGACTAACCATCTTTAATGTGACTAGCCATCTCTAACAGGACTAACCATCTCTAACTTGACTAACCATCTCTAACCATCTTTAATGTGACTAACCATTTCTAACTTGACTAACCATCTCTAACCATCTTTAGCGTAACTAGCCATCTCTAACAGGACTAACCATCTTTAATGTGACTAACCATCTCTAACTTGACTAACCATCTCTAACCATCTTTGATGTGACTAACCATCTCTAACTTGACTAACCCTCTTTAACGTGACTAACCATCTTTAATGTGACTAGCCATCTCTAGCTTGAATAACCAGCTCTAACATGTCTGACCATCTTTAATGTGACTAACCATCTCTAACTTCACTAATCATCTCTAATCTGACTAACCATCTCTAATGTGACTAACCATCTTTAATGTGACTAGCCATCTCTAACTTGAATAACCCTCTCTAACGTGACTAACCATCTTTAATGTGACTAGCCATCTCTAGCTTGAATAACCATCTCTAACATGTCTGACCATCTTTAATGTGACTAACCATCTCTAACTTGCCTAATCATCTCTAATGTGACTAACCATCTCTAATGTGACTAACCATCTTTAATGTGACTAGCCATCTCTAACTTGAATAACCATCTCTAACAGGTCTAACCATCTTTACTGTGACTAACCATCTTTAACGTGACTAACCATCTTTAACTTGACTAACCGTCTTTAACGTGACTAACCATCTTTAATGTGACTAACCATCTCTAACTTGACTAACCACCTCTAACCATCTTTAACGTAACTAGCCATCTCTAACTAGAATAATCATCTCTAACAGGACTAACCATCATTAATGTGACTAACCATCTCTGACTTGACTAACCACCTCTAACCATCTTTAACGTAACTAGCCATCTCTAAATTGAATAACCATTTCTAACAGGACTAACCATCTTTAATGTGACTAGCCATCTCTAGCTTGAATAACCATTTCTAACAGGACTATCAGGTCACTCTTGTAAATGAGCCCACGCGGCTCAATGAGATTTACCTGACTGAATAAAGGTTGAATAAAAAAAGAAACATCTCTAACTTGACTAACCATCTTTAACGTGACTAACCATCTTTAATGTGACTAGCCAGCTCTAGCTTGAATAACCATCTCTAACAGGATTAACCATCTTTATTGTCACTAACCATCTCTAACTTGACTAACCATCTCTAACATGACTAACCATCTTTAATGTGACTAACCATCTTTAATGTGACTAGCAATCCCTAACATGACTAACCATCTCTAATGTGACTAACCATCTTTAACTTGACTAACTACCTCTAACTTGACTAACCATTTTTAATGGGACTATCCATCTTTAATGTGGCTAGCCATCTCTATCGTGACTAACCATCTTTAACGTGACTAACAATCTTTAATAAGACTAGCAATCCCTAACATGACTAATAATCTCTGTGACTAACCAGCTTTAACGTGACTAACCATCTTTAATGTGACTAGCCATCTCTAGCATGACTAACCATCTTTAATGTGACTAGCCATCTCTAACATGACTAACCATCTTTAATGTGACTAACCATCTCTAACTTGACTAACCATCTCTAATATGACTAACCACCTCTAACTTGACTAACCATCTTAAATGTGACTAACCATCTTTAACGTGAATAACCATCTCTAACATGACTAACCACCTCTAACTTGACTAACCATCTTTAACGTGACTAACCATCTCTAACATGACTAACCACCTCTAACTTGATTAACCATCTTTAATGTGACTAACCATCTTTAATGTGACTAACCATCTCTAACATGACTAACCATCTCTAACATGACTAACCATCTCTAACATGACTAACCATCTCTAACAGAACTAACCATCTTTAACGTGACTAACCATCTTTAATGTGACTAGCCATCTCTAAATTGACTACCCATCTTTAACAGAACTAACCATCTTTAATGTGACTAAACATCTCAAACTTGACTAACCATCTTTAACGTGACTAACCACCTCTAACTTGACTAACCATCTTTAACATGACTAACCACCTCTAACTTGACTAACCGTCTTTAACGTGACTAACCCTCTTTAATGTGACTAGCCATCTCTAACTTGACTAACCATCTCTAACAGAACTAACCATCTTTAATGTAACTAACCATCTCTAACATGACTAACCACCTCTAACTTGACTAACCATCTTTAACGTGACTAACCATCTTTAATGTGACTAGCCATCTCTAACTTGAATAACCATCTCTAACAGGACTAACCATCTTTAATGTGACTAACCATCTTTAATGTGACTAGCAATCCCTAACATGACTAACCATCTCTAATGTGACTAACCATCTTTAACTTGACTAACTACCTCTAACTTGACTAACCATTTTTAATGGGACTATCCATCTTTAATGTGGCTAGCCATCTCTATCGTGACTAACCATCTTTAACGTGACTAACAATCTTTAATAAGACTAGCAATCCCTAACATGACTAATAATCTCTGTGACTAACCAGCTTTAACGTGACTAACCATCTTTAATGTGACTAGCCATCTCTAGCATGACTAACCATCTTTAATGTGACTAGCCATCTCTAACATGACTAACCATCTTTAATGTGACTAACCATCTCTAACTTGACTAACCATCTCTAATATGACTAACCACCTCTAACTTGACTAACCATCTTAAATGTGACTAACCATCTTTAACGTGAATAACCATCTCTAACATGACTAACAACCTCTAACTTGACTAACCATCTTTAACGTGACTAACCATCTCTAACATGACTAACCACCTCTAACTTGATTAACCATCTTTAATGTGACTAACCATCTTTAATGTGACTAACCATCTCTAACATGACTAACCATCTCTAACATGACTAACCATCTCTAACATGACTAACCATCTCTAACAGAACTAACCATCTTTAACGTGACTAACCATCTTTAATGTGACTAGCCATCTCTAAATTGACTACCCATCTTTAACAGAACTAACCATCTTTAATGTGACTAAACATCTCAAACTTGACTAACCATCTTTAACGTGACTAACCACCTCTAACTTGACTAACCATCTTTAACATGACTAACCACCTCTAACTTGACTAACCGTCTTTAACGTGACTAACCCTCTTTAATGTGACTAGCCATCTCTAACTTGACTAACCATCTCTAACAGAACTAACCATCTTTAATGTAACTAACCATCTCTAACATGACTAACCACCTCTAACTTGACTAACCATCTTTAACGTGACTAACCATCTTTAATGTGACTAGCCATCTCTAACTTGAATAACCATCTCTAACAGGACTAACCATCTTTAATGTGACTAACCATCTCTAACTTGACTAACAATCTCTAACCATCTTTAACGTGACTAGCCATCTATAACAGGACTAACCATCTTTAATGTGACTAACCATCTCAAACTTGACTAACCAGCTCTAACATGATGAACCAACTCTAACATGACTAACCATCTTTAATGTGACTAACTATATTTAACTTCAATACTGTAACCATCTCTAACATGACTGACCATTTTTAATGTGACTATCTATATTTAACTTGAATAATGTAACCATCTCTAACATGACTAACCACCACTAACTTGACTAACCATCTTTAATGTGACCAACCATCTTTAATGTGACTAACCATCTCTAACATGACTATCCATCTTTAATGTGACTAACTATATTTAACTTGAATATTGTAACCATCTCTAACATGACTAACCATGTTTAACATGACTAACCATCTCAAACTTGACTAACCAGCTCTAACATGACTAACCATCTTTAATGTGACTAACTATATTTAACTTCAATACTGTAACCATCTCTAACATGACTGACCATCTTTAATGTGACTAACTATATTTAACTTGAATAATGTAACCATCTCTAACATGACTAACCATCTTTAATGTGACTAACCATCTCAAACTTGACTAACCAGCTCTAACATTACTAACCATCTCTAATGTGACTAACCATCTCAAACTTTACTAACCAGCTCTACCATGACTAACCATCTTTAATGTGACTAACCATCTCAACTTGACTAACCAGCTCTAACATGACTAACCATCTTTAATGGGACTGACCATCTTTAATGTGACTAACCATCTTTAACATGACTAACTATCTCTAAGATGACTAACCATCTTTAACACAACTAACCATCTTTAATGTGACAAACCATCTTTAACATGACTAACCATCTCTAACATGACTAACCATCTCTAATGTGACTAACCATCTCTAACGTGACTAACCGTCTTTAACATGACTAACCATCTCTAACATGACGAACCATCTCTAACCTGACTAACCATTTCTAACATGACTAACCATCTTTAACATGACTAACCGTCTCTAACGTGACTAACCATCTTTAACATGACTAACCATCTCTAACATGACTAACCATCTTTAACATGACTAACCATCTCTAACATGACTAACCATCTCTAACATGACTAACCATCTTTAACATGACTAACTACATTTAACATGACTAACCATCTTTAACATGACTAACCATCTCTAACATGACTATCCATCTTTAACATGACTAACCATCTTTAACATGACTAACCATCTCTAACATGACTAACCATCTTTAACATGACTAACTATATTTAACATGACTAACCATCTTTAACATGACTAACCATCTTTAACATGACTAACCATCTCTAACATGACTAACCATCTTTAACATGACTAACTATATTTAACATGACTAACCATCTCTAACATGACTAACCATCTTTAACATGACTAACCATCTTTAACATGACTAACTATATTTAACATGACTAACCATCTTTAACATGACTAACCATCACTAACATGGCTACCCTTCTCTAACATGACTATCACTAACATGACTAACCTTCTCTAACATGACTAACCATCTCTAACATGACTAACCTTCTCTAACATGACTAACCATCTTTAACATGACTAACCATCACTAACATGACTAACCATCTTTAACATGACTAACCATCTCAAACTTGACTAACCAGCTCTAACATGACTAACCATCTTTAATGTGACTAACTATATTTAACTTCAATACTGTAACCATCTCTAACATGACTGACCATCTTTAATGTGACTAACTATATTTAACTTGAATAATGTAACCATCTCTAACATGACTAACCATCTTTAATGTGACTAACCATCTCAAACTTGACTAACCAGCTCTAACATTACTAACCATCTCTAATGTGACTAACCATCTCAAACTTGACTAACCAGCTCTACCATGACTAACCATCTTTAATGTGACTAACCATCTCAACTTGACTAACCAGCTCTAACATGACTAACCATCTTTAATGTGACTAACCATCTTTAACATGACTAACTATCTCTAAGATGACTAACCATCTTTAACACGACTAACCATCTTTAATGTGACTAACCATCTTTAACATGACTAACCATCTCTAACATAACTAACCATCTCTAATGTGACTAACCTTCTCTAACATGACTAACCATCTCTAACATGACTAACCTTCTCTAACATGACTAACCATCTCTAACATGACTAACCATCACTAACATGACTAACCATCTTTAACATGACTAACCATCTCAAACTTGACTAACCAGCTCTAACATGACTAACCATCTTTAATGTGACTAACTATATTTAACTTCAATACTGTAACCATCTCTAACATGACTGACCATCTTTAATGTGACTAACTATATTTAACTTGAATAATGTAACCATCTCTAACATGACTAACCATCTTTAATGTGACTAACCATCTCAAACTTGACTAACCAGCTCTAACATTACTAACCATCTCTAATGTGACTAACCATCTCAAACTTGACTAACCAGCTCTACCATGACTAACCATCTTTAATGTGACTAACCATCTCAACTTGACTAACCAGCTCTAACATGACTAACCATCTTTAATGTGACTAACCATCTTTAACATGACTAACTATCTCTAAGATGACTAACCATCTTTAACACGACTAACCATCTTTAATGTGACTAACCATCTTTAACATGACTAACCATCTCTAACATGACTAACCATCTCTAATGTGACTAACCATCTCTAACGTGATTAACTATCTCTAACATGATTAACCATCTCTAACTTGACTAACCACTTCTAACGTGACTAACCATCTTTAATGTGACTAGCCATCTCTAACTTGACTAACCATCTCTAACTTGACTATCCATCTCTAACATGATTAACTATCTCTAACATGATTAACCATCTCTAACTTGACTAACCATCTCTAACGTGACTAACCATCTCTAACATGACTAACCATCTCTAACATGATTAACTATCTCTAACATGATTAACCATCTCTAACTTGACTAACCATCTCTAACATGATTAACTATCTCTAACATGATTAACCATCTCTAACATGACTAACCATCTCTAACTTGACTAACCATCTATAACGTGACTAACCATCTCTAACTTGACTAACCACCTCTAACATGATTAACCATCTCTAACTTGACTAACCATCTCTAACATGATTAACTATCTCTAACATGATTAACCATCTCTAACATGACTAACCATCTCTAACTTGACTAACCATCTATAACGTGACTAACCATCTCTAACTTGACTAACCATCTCTAACATGATTAACTATCTCTAACATGATTAACCATCTCTAACTTGACTAACCATCTCTAACGTGAATAACCATCTCAAACATGACTAACCAGCTCTATCTAACATGACTAACCATCTCTAACAGGACTAACCATCTTTAATGTGACTAACCATCTCTAGCTTGACTAACCACCTCTAACATGACCAACCATCTCTAACGGGACTAGCCATCGTTAAGAGAGGCTCATTTGACATGTCTTTAATAGGAGCAGACATGGTTCCCAGCAGTAAATCTCGTGTCCAGGCAGACAGTAATGGTCACCAGCTCTGAGCATTAAGTCTCCGTTTGTTCTTTTTGTTTCAGAAGTTAGAGGCTAAACTACAATCGCAGATGGACTACGAGGAGATTAAAACTGAACTCAGGTGACAACCAGAGCAGTTAGAGAGTGTTAAGAAGTCATCATGAAAATAAAGATCTGTTTTCTTTCTATAGCATACTGAAGGTTATGAAGCTGGCTTCAGCAAACGGCAGCTCATCCCAGGTACTTTCTGTTTTAATATTCTTAGTCATGAAAGACAACCACACCCGTACAGAGCAGTGCCACTAAATTATTTATTGATCAGCCACCTATCCATAAGATATCAATACCACGTGTTATTGATTATTGTACATTAACAGCATTTATGTGTGTTTTTAGGATTCGGCAGAGGCTCTTTTGCTGGAAAAAGAGGCCTTTCTCCCATCTCATAAGTACATAGGAGATAAGAGTCGAATATTGCACAGCAATGGTAAGCTGACAGTTTCTACATAATCAGTTCAGCATGCAGGGTTGTAATGTTTTCAGGTTGTGAATTTTGATGCCTTTTTTAGATTTAAATTTAGTGTATAAATCTGTGTTTGCAAAATCTTGTTTGGCGGGACCGTAAATCATTTACAAACCCAAATCCAAAAAAGGTGTATGGAATTAAAAAAAAAACTGAATGCACTGATTTAAACACGACATAAACCCATATTTTATTTACAATGGAACAGAGTAAACGTGTCAAATGTTTAAACTAAGAAGTTGTTCAGGTTGAGTTTGATGGCAGTCTCACCTTTAAAAAAGATGGCTCAGGTTCATGTTCCTCTCTGTGAAGCATCCCGTCTTCTTTTAACAACATCCAGGGACAGAGGAGAGCAGCTGCTGGAGAGTTTGGAGGGAAATAACGTCTCTTTCTTGTCTGGTGTGGGGTTCTGGGTCTTCAACAGTCCTGGGTCTTATTTCCTTTTGTTTGTTTCATGATGCATTAAATAGTGGGAGGTTAGAACTGCAGGCAGATCAGTTCAGCACCAGGATTCCTCTTCTGTGATGAAGCCATGCTGTTGTAACGGATGCTGTAAGTCACATATGTCAAAGTCAAGGCCTGCGGGCCAGATCCTGCCCGCAAATTAATTATCTATGGCCCCCTGGATGATATTTAATTACAATTAGAAACGGCCCGCAGGCCACAGCCGCCCGCTGGTGTTTTGCACGCACCAACACTACATTCCCCACAATGCAACGGTAGTAGGGATGGGGCCGATCCGTTCCGGAGTCGTGTCTCATGAACCCAGAGTAATAAGACCCGCCTCACGTCACATTCAGGAAATCCATTTCATAGTTTGCAGCCAGCTACAGCATGTGGACTGAGTGAGTAGCACTTTAGCTAACAGCTAACCAACTTTTCATCGTAACATGTCCGCTGTGTGGAAGTATTTTACACTAAACACCACAAGACAGCAACGTGCAATGTCTGCAGAGCCATGGAACCACATTAAACTGCGGTCAAGTTAGTTTTACGTTGGACATTCGAGCTCCGGGGCTTCAGCGGGACGCCACTCTCACTGAACCAAAACAGGGAGACCGACCGCGGCCAGCTGCGTCCAGTCCGACCCGCTGTCTGACCGTCTCGTAGGAGGGACAGGCTGAGAGCAGCTGACCAAAATCAGAGCACCCGCCCCCGTAGTGAACAAGAAAAACACACAGCTGAAGCCACGGAGCTCAAATGTTCACTGAGAAATTACTAAACATCATCATAATGGGGCCGAGATGGTGTAGAGAATAGAGATGGTGTAGAGAATAGAGATGGTGTAGAGAATAGAGATGGTGTAGAGAATAGAGATGGTGTAGAGAATAGAGATGGTGTAGAGAATAGAGATGGTGTAGAGAATAGAGATGGTGTAGAGAATAGAGATGGTGTAGAGAATAGAGATGGTGTAGATAATAGAGATGGTGTAGAGAATAGAGATGGTGTAGAGAATAGAGATGGTGTAGAGAATAGAGATGGTGTAGAGAATAGAGATGGTGTAGAGAATAGAGATGGTGTAGAGATGGTGTAGAGATGGTGTAGAGGCAGGGCAGCCGGCTCAGGACCAGAAGGTCTTGGGTTCGATCCCCAGTCACAGCATACCTCGTTGTGTCCCTGGGCAAGACACTTAACCCCGAGTTGCTCCCGGTAGGACAGGCAGCGCCTTGCATGGCAGTCTACCGCTACCGGTGTATGAATGTGTTTATGAATGGGTGGATGGTTGGTACTGTGAAGCACTTTGGGGCCCCTCAAAGGGGGCTGGAAAGCGCTAAGCTCCATTTACCATAATTAAGGACCAACAGCTATCAGCTGTAGAAAATGAAGGATTTCCAGCTTGATACTTGCAGCCAACAGTAAACAATCATAAAAAAGCATATTAATTAAAAATCATAAGAAAACTGTATTAAAAAAAAAAACGAAACATAAACAGCTACATTATAAAACAATGTAAAATACTAAAAGCAGGAACATGTCTGTGTTGATTTATGCCAAGAACTTAGCAGATGTAAAGCTATTTAATATTTCATTTAATTCATTTATTCATTCATTTAAAAGAGACAAAATAAAACAAATTCATCAAAAAGAAAACACTGAATGAAATGAGTGCAGAAAGAAGAAAAAAAATATATATCACCCCCTTATAATAAACATTGAAACAGTCCGGCCCTTGGCTTGTAGCAAATTTGTTTTTTTGGCCCTCGGTGTATTTGACTTTGACACCCCTGCTGTAAGTAGTTTAGTTCATCTGAGAAACGTCATCTAAATGGGGCCAAAGGTTCTATAACCTGCATAAACGTTTTTTAATTGATGGTGCTTTTCTAGATGTCTAAGCTGTCCATGCCAGAGGCACAAATGCATGAATGCACCCCTATACCATCAGAGAGGCAGGCTTTTGAACTGTGTGCTGAAAACAGGCTGGATGGTCCCTCTCCTCTTCAGTAGGGGAGACACGGTGTTTGTCGTTTTCAAAAATCATTTTCACATTTGGATTCTTCAGTTTTCCACTTGGCCTCAGTCCAGAGTTTGGTGGTATTTCTGGATGGTCTTTACATAGGGCTTCTTCTTTGTGTGATAGAGCTTCAAGCAGCGTTGATGGATGAAACAGTGAAATGTGTTTACAGACAGATTTGTGGAAGTGTTTCTGAGCCCAAACGGTGCTCAGACCAGGACCAGACCTGTCTGAAAGCAGTGCTCCCTGAGGGCTCAAAGATCATGAGCGTGCAGTCCTGACGTTCAGAGTCATCTGAGCTCAGAGATTATTTCAGATTCTTCAAGTCTTTTGATTATGAACTATAGAAGATGGGATGTTTAAAGCCTTCCTAATGTTTCATTGAGGAACACTATTAATAATAATAATAATTAATTTAATTTGTAATACACTTTTCATTAACAAAAATCTCAAAGTGCAACTAAAATCAGTGATAAAATCAGCTAAAATCAATGATAAAATCAACTAAAATCAATGATAAAATCAGTGATAAATCATCTAAAGTCAGTTATAAAATCAACTAAAATCAATGATAAAATCAACTAATATCAATGATAAAAATCAGCTAAAATCAATGATAAAATCAATGATAAAATCAACTAAAATCAGTGATAAAATCAACTAAAATAAGTGATAAAATCAAATAAGGTCAGTGATAAAATCAACTAAAGTCAATTATATAGTCAACTAAAATCATTGATAAAATCAAAAATCAATTATAAAATCAACCAAAATCAGTGATAAAATCAACAAAAGTCAATTATCCAATCAACTAAAATCAATGATAAAATCAATTAAAATCAATGATAACATCAACTAAAATCAGTGATACAATCTAATAAAATCACTAATAAAATCAAATAAAGTCAGTGATAAAATCAACTAAAATCAATTATACTATCAACTAAAATCAATGATAAATTTAACTAAAATCAATGATAAAATCAAATAAAATCAGTGATAAAATCAAATAAAATCAGTGATAAAATCAACTAAAGTCAGTGATAAAATCAACTAAAATCAATTATACAATCATCTAAAATCAATGATAAAATCAACTAAAATCTATGATAAAATCAACTAAAATCTATGATAAAATCAACTAAAATCAGTGATACAATCAACTAAAATCTGTGATAAAATCAACTAAAATAAGTGATAAAATCACGTGGAGACAGAATAGGCTTGCTTAAAGGGGACCAAATATTGGTTTTATAAATTTTTATGGTATGTCTGTGGGCTATCCAGACCATGTTCATTCAATTTAATGCACAAAATAATTCTTAGATAATAAAATATCCCCTTTCTAGTTGTGCCTTTTCTCACTTCCGTTCTGAACAGGCTGTTTATGATAAGGCCACGCCCTTCAAAAATCTGTTTACATTAACTCCGCCCTCCAAAGGGGACCCTGAGTCAGACCCAGAGGCAGACGCCATTTTGGGCAGGGCAAATGAGGCGCTGACGCGTCGCGTAGGCCGCTGAGAAACATCCATAAGTTCACCCTCCATGTTAAAAACTCTTCGTTTGACTCTTCGAAAACAAGCAATAAGGCTGCAGAGTAACACACTGGCTGCTAACTGCTATACACGCTCTCTCTAGCGGGGACCGCTTTTTTCACGGACCACATCCGGCGCGGACCGGATATGGTCCGCGAGCAGTCGTCCGGTTGATTTAAGAGCCCGTAAATAAGTTTTTTCGTTGATAGATAATTAGTTATTAGCGGTACTGCATTTTAACAACAACGAAACATCGAACTCTAGGAGCCATTGTGCTGACATGAACTCAGGAAAAAAAAAACGTGACGTCTTTTATACTGAAGTGGGTGGAGCATCACCAGGGGTTGCTAGGTGAGGGGCTGGACTCAGGTTGGGGTGGGTTGTCCTGGCGCTTGTGACATCACAAGCGCCAGGATTTGAAAACGAGACATTTATATCACTGAAAAATAAATATACTTAGAGTAAATAAACCACTGGGTGCATTTTTTTGGTCCTAGGACTGTTTTTTAAGAAATGCATACCCAAAGTTGAGTAAAAAAAACATTAAAAAGTGAATTTTGCATTTGTGGTCCCCTTTAAAAATAAAGGTCTTTAAGCCTTTTTTAAAGTCAACCAATGATTGCAGAGCTCTCAGGTAGTCAGGGAGGGAGTTCCAGAGGCGGGGGGCAGCCACACAGAATGCCCGGTCTCCCATGGTCTTTAATTTAAGCATTGGTGTGTAATGAGAGCAGTTTTGTACTGAATTCTGTAGGTGACAGGAAGCCAATGGAGGTTATGGAGAATGGGTGTAATATGTTCAAATTTACGAGCTCTCAATAAAATCCTTGCTGCACTGTTTTGAATATATTGAAGCTTCTGAAGGTTTTTGCCAGGGATTCCAATAAACAGGGAGTTGCAGTAGTCGAGCCTGGAGGAGACAAAGGCATGGACGAGTTTCTCAGCATCAGAAAAAGTCAGAGATGGGCGAAGTCTGGAGATGTTTTGAAGATGGAAGAAGCAGGTTTTAAACAGATGCTTAATGTGATTTTCAAATGTAAGATGAGAGTCCATTTTTATTCCAAGATTTGTAACAGAGGTGGAGAGGGGGATGTCTTGACCAGAGAAGAAATAGTCATTATAGTTGATGTTTGAACCTATTTTGAAATTTAGTTTAGTTTAGTTTAGATTCTTTATTCATTTCAAATTTCAAATTTAAAAGAACACAAAAAAAACTATTTACAATTCCACGTAAATAAAATTTCAAACATGAAATGAAATGAAAGGAAGCAGAAGAAGATAAAATCTTATTATGTCTGCCCCTTTTTTAACAAAATTAATTCAAACAATCAATTCAAACAACAATAATCCAAACAAAAAAATTACACAATAAATAACTCAAAATATTTTACCATTCATAAAATTTGAAACAAACCAATTTATACATATTTTTCCAGAAACCTAAATTTATTCATTTTTTTAAACAAAGTCATTGTTTTTGCAAATTGATCCACTATTTTTTATTCTGTTTATTAAAAACTGGTAAGCCTCTGCCATCTTTACTTCTGAGAGGTTCAGTGGCTCTGAACAGCTCTTGTGTCTAGACCAGCTCTAGACCCAGTCCTCCCAATGACCTATCCACAATTAACCTATGTAGTTGCAAAATGTACTTCCAGGTGTTTCTTATTTATACTGGTTACTTTTATAGCCTTTTGTTGCCTCTGTCTAGATTCAAAATTGCCGTAATTTTCAGACTATTGAGTGCACCGAAATACAAGCCACGCCCACTAAATTAAAAATAAATTAAAATAATTACAAATATAGGCAACACTTGTGTATAAGTCACTGGTGTCTGCATTGTAACATGAGATATTATACAGAAATAGTTTTTAAAACGTTTAATTAAATACATACTGTTAACATACAAAAATACAGTATGTACAGTAGTTTTTTTTCTGAACAGTGCTGTAGCACAACTGGTTAAAAAAATACAGTAGTCTACCAGGAAGCCATTGATCGCTATCTTCATATTCCTCCTGATCCACTGGCAGTGGATCAAAAGTTGCTTTGCATGCAGATGTATCCCCCACACCTCATGGGAGTGGGGATCCCCCCTCCTGTTTCATTGCTCCACTGTGACCTGTTTGGCCATTTCATCAGTCAGATTTTTTTTAACCTTTATTTATACAGGTAGTCTCATTGAGTCATGAGGACCCTATGAGAGATGTGTATTGGGCAGCTCTGTGAGCACCCGGGTGTGACGAGGCGCATGAAGCTCATTAGCCCATTAAAAAAATAAACATAAATTAGCCGCAGCATTGTATAAGCTGCAGTGTTCAAAGTGTGTGAAAAAAGTAGCTGCTTATAGTCCAGAAATTACGATACCTTTTTTATGTTAATGTGGCCTTTTTTAGTTTAACTGTGTGAAGATGTGATTGTGAATTGATTATAAAAATGGGTTTGTAAGATTTCCTAATTTGTTTTTAATGAACTTTTTTGTTTTTTTACATTTTGCACAACTTTTTTTTTCTTTCAGATTTGGGGTTGAATCGTTTTTAAATATCTGTTATCAAGACTATATTAGCAAAGAAGTTGTGTGAGTGAAAATGTGTTTTGTGTCGTCAGGCGATGATCATCCTGAGGATGCAGGCAGGGAGACGGGCAGACCTCCTGGATCTCATTCATCCTCCTCTCAGGCGGACAGTCATGCCTCACCCAGCCCGGGTCCTCACACTTTGGATGGCTCCTCTTCCAGCCACGACCTCTCTCGCCCTTTCTCTGTGTCCCCATGCTCCGGGGACCGACTGTCAGGGGACTATGTTCTCCACAAGCAGCTCCTCTCCCCTTACTTCAAAAAGGAAGGCCTCTTGACTTTCCCCACCGCCTTCTATGCAGCTAAAGTTGCTCTCATGTCAACTTGTCAAGGGTCTGCAGGGTCTGCTGGGACCGGTGCCAGCGACGCCGGCCCGCCCAGTGATCAGTTAGAAAGTGGCAGCTCGACGACAGGAGACGAGGACCAACTGGACACGGCAGAGATTGCCTTTCAGGTTAAAGAGCAGCTGCTGAAGCATAACATCGGCCAGCGAGTGTTCGGCCACTACGTCTTGGGCCTCTCCCAGGGCTCGGTCAGTGAAATCCTGGCAAGACCCAAACCATGGCGGAAGCTGACTGTGAAAGGCAAAGAACCTTTTATAAAGATGAAGCAGTTTCTCTCCGATGAACAGAACATCCTGGCCCTCAGGACCATCCAGGTCCGGCAGAGAGGTGAGTGCAAACACCGAATGGATGAAAACACGCAGGCTGAGTTCAGGAGCCTGTGTACTTCTGCACAACACCAAGTACCGTATTTGCTGGTCTATAAGTCGAACCTTTTTGCCTAATTTGCATGCCCTGCGACTTATTGAGCAGTGCAACATGTTTATGGATTTTTTCCCCCATATTTTTAGACCAATTTTTGGCTCAGATATGACCGTTTTTCATTTTGTGCAGTACCACTTTCGGCCGCTAGGGGTGCAGTACTACTTTTGTCCGCTATGGTACACCAACCGTTCCCACCTCGTGTGTCCGACGAGAGCCTCCTCTGGTCGGACACACTCTGTCGCAGCCCGGCCTCCTGCTCTGGAGGTATGAACTACTGTTAGCTCAGTGTTTGTTACCAAAATAGCTCACAAACCACACGGCGGATTTTCTTTAAACTTACAGAAAGTAATTACTTGGTGGTCATTTACAAACTGTTAGCTGTTGGAGTTGTTTGAGCTAAAATTCGATTTATTTATAATTTATTTTTGCAGCACGCGCGACCGTTTGGAAGACATCAAAAAGCGAAACATTTTAAATCCAGCTGATTTGACCATTACGTGAATTTATTAAGGAACGGTTAAGCTCAGACACGTTTGCTATAATTTTCAGCAGACAAATAATTGTTTTTACCGTGTTAATCTTGTGAAAAGTCCTTCCGTGCATGCTTCTGTGGTCGTCATTTTCAGCAGGGCAATTGACGCGCTGACGCGTCGCGTAGCGGTGACGCATAATAGATGCGACTTATATAAAGCTGCAACCTGTTTATGGATTTTTCCAATTTATTGCCAATAATTGGACAAATCGACTTATAGAGAGGTGTGACTTTTCAGGCGGAAAATACGGTAAATGTGTGCTAGAGCAAATATAAATCACAGGTATGACTTTCCTTGAAGGAGTGCGTATCGCTCGCCACACAAGATCGCATGTTGACAAACGACGGACGGATTTGTTGCCGTTTTGGTCAAAATAAAGTTATGCATAAAAACCTGGAATAAGGCGTCACGCTCAGAGGATGTCATTAATCACCATCAGCTACTACCACCTCACATTTTAGCTCAATGTGAATAAAAGTGACTGATTCACAACAAATAATCCAATGATAACTTTATGAACGTTTCATAAAAGTCTGCTCAGTACATTAGTTATTGTGCTAACAGACAAACAGGGCTGACTTTAACAGTCAGTGCTACATTTTAGGCAAAGATCACTCACACTTGGAGCGTAGGGGGCAACATTTTTGTCCATACGGCCAAATCAAGATATTTACCATAATTGCCAGGCTATTGAGCGCACCTGAATATAAGCCACGCCCACTGAATTTGAAAAAAAAAAAAATCTACATAGGCCGCACTTGTCTATAAGCCACGGGCCAGTGGCGTCCACATTATGACATGAGATATTTGCACATACATTTTTTAAATATTTTAATTAAATGCTGTAGTGTGGCAACACACAGCTGCTGAGAGATGTGCAGCTCTTGTTGTAGATCAAGAATCAACCATCAGATGGGGTTTATATCTTACTCTTCAACACACAGGTCTTCATAACAACTACCGTATTTTTTGGACTATAGGTTGCACCTGAATATAGGTTGCATTGTCCAATTATTGCCAAAAATTGGAAAAAGCCATAAGCAGGTTGCACCGGAATATAGGTCGCACCTACGTCACCGCCGACGTAACGTGGCATCTACCGCTGACGTGACGCGTCACCGCTGAGTAAACCCGGAAATGTGGACCGAGTGTTTAGCTCTGTTGCAAATGTCTGCCACAGGAGAACAGCAAGGCTTTTAAGAAGATTAACACGCTAAAAACAATTATTTGTTTGCTAAAAATTATAGCTGACATTATAGCACAAGGGTTAGTGGTTTATTAGCCGAGTGGTTTATTAGCTATTTGCTAAAATACACACGGAAATAAAACGGAAGCTAACACGAGACGATTCCGTCTAAAACAACGAATAAAAAATCGAATTTTATCTCAAATGTTTCATCCAGGGCAACAGTTTGTAAAGTAAAGCCATATAATTACACTCTGGCAGCAGAAAAAATATCCACCGAGTGGTTTCTGAGCTATTTATAACGTACCGTAGGTATCTGTTTACGGAAGCTAACCGCTAATAAAATTATTTTTTTTATCTCAAACATCTCATAAAGCTACTCACTTGTAAATGTCCATACAGTGATCACATTCTGTAAGGTTCAGAAAAATCCGCCAAGTGGTTCTTGACTTATCTTGCAAACAAACAGTAACAAACACAGAGCTAACAGAAGTTACCTCCAGACCAGGAGGCCGGGCAGCGACAGAGTCAGTCCGAGCAGAGGAGGCTTTTTTTCGGACACATGAGCTGGAAACGGTCGGTGGACTCTCTGGAAGTGTCCCCCTAGTGGACAAAAGTGGTACTGCACCATTTTCTGCCAAAATGAAAAACGGTCACATCTGAGCCAAAAATTGGTCTAAAAATATGGGAAAAAATCCATAAATAGGTCTCACCTGACTATAGGTCGCAGGCCATGAAAAAATGATAAAAAGCTGCGACCTATAGTCCAAAAAATACGGTACCTGCCTCACTCATGGCTACTCTACTGAATGGACTAACACATAATGGACACAAACAAGGCTAACAAGAACAGACTGTTCACACAAAAATGGTAATAAACAGCTAGCTGAAATGATTATCAATTTAAAAAGGGCTGTAAGCTCAATCATCCAGGTATAAAAACAAAAAAGGTCAAATCGTGTCATCTGGACCAGTTTGTTTAAGTGAGAAACGTTTCATCCCCCATCCATTTGATTGCTGTTAATGATGACTGGTGGTTTCAATGGGTGTACTCTGTTTGCACGTGTTAAAAGCCTGTGAAAAAAGTAGCAGCTTATAGTCCAGAAATTACGGTAATCACTCAAAGACATGCAAAAAGAATAAAATAAATAAATAATTTATTTGACAGATTTTCCTAGGGTTGTTCTTCTAGTAGCAAAGTTAGCATGTTTAAAAAAAACGTGTCTTCCTATATGCTTTAGGATTAGAAGACATTGTTTCTGTGAAGTGGCTCTTGGGACAACACATTTGTTATCTTAATTAAAATAAAGTTATCTAACACAGTTGAGTCAGGTCCTCTGGACGGGTTCTTCTTTGTTGAAATGTTTCGTCTTTTATCCAAAAGTCTTCATCAGTCGACAAAGTTTTTTGGATAAACTACTGTAGCTGCTGCCAAACCCAGTTTTAGACAACATCTGAAAAACTGATTGAATAATTTCCTGTTTGGAAAGGTCAACTGCTGTGGTGGCCATCTTGATCAGGGCTGGTTCCAAAAGTTCAACATGTGTAGACGTCCATCTAATTATTGACTCCAGTGCATTAGATATTTTGCTAACAGACAAGCAGGGTCCACACCAACAGTTAATGCCAAAGTGTTAAGCAAAGATCTTGTGCAGTGCCTCGAGCTTGGAGTGTGTGTTGGGGCTAACTCTCAGCTACTACCACTCAACTCTTTGGCTTCATATCTGTAAAATGATCTGAGTCCTGTCCACTTTATGTTTGTTAAGGTGGCTTAGCTGTGGCGGCAGTCTTGAATTAGGATGATCCCAGTTGTTCATCAGTTGTAGATGCTCACCCAGTGATCACTTTCTGAAGGTTTCATTAAATTGCATCCACTGGTTCACGAGATATTTCGCTAACAGACACGTGAACACCGAAAGTGCTCGTAAACAGCAGCAGTTAATAATAACAGTTCATTGGAATGAACTTCAGTGTTTAAATGATTTTTGGTGAAGTGAGCAGAAATGGAGTATTGTATTTTCCGGACTATGAGTCACACATTTTTGCCTAATTTGCATGCTCTGCGACTTATAGAGAGGTGAGACGTGTTTATGATTTTTTTCCCCATATTTTTAGACAAATTTTTGGCTTAGATATGACCGTTTTACATTTTGGCAAAAATTGTGCAGTACCACCTTTGTCCGCTAAGGTACACCAACCGTTCCCACCTCATGTGTCCGACGAGAGCCTCCTCTGGACGGACTCAGTCTGTCGCAGCCCGGCCTCCTGCTCTGGAGGTATGAACTAGCTACTTCGCTGTTAGCTCAGTGTTTGTTAGCAAAATAGGTCAAGAACCACAGGACAGATTTTGATCAAACTTACAGAACGTAATCACTGGATGGATATTTACAACTGACTAGCTTTATGAGATGTTTGAGATCAAATGAAATGTTTTATAGACGTAAATGTGTCGCGGTTAGCTTCGTTGATTTTTCCTTGTACATTTTCAAAGCGAAAAAATTTAAATCCAGTAGATTTGACCATTACGTGAATTTATTAAGGAACGGTTAAACTAAGACACATGTTTGCTATAATTTTCAGCAGACCAATAATTGTTTTTACCGTGTT